>CM046442.1:16445186-16660186 GCA_025506515.1 Flaveria trinervia | reverse complement strand
ATTACATCCTTGATCAACATACATCTACATCACTAGACATGAAATGAAAACAATTATAAAGTAAAAACTCATCAGTTAACGAACATATTAGTTGTTGGTAAGACTTGATAAGACTAAATAGTAACAAACCCAGTTTAGATACGGAGTTGGCTACACATACTATGTGTTACTTATCTAACCCCTATTGATTTGGTTGATTTTTTATTTTTAGAAAGGCGAATATGCCTTGCCCAACCGCTTCAATCATGTCGTGTTTGATTTGTTTTGTCAGCCCTATTGTACATTGATTCACCGTCATTTATGCTCGTATTCAATCTCTTAAATGCTCGAATTTAAGGTTTGAAAAGATGGAATGACCGATGTGACAAAATATACATTTTACAAATATAGATGGAGCTATGTTTAGCACAACCCAATAAAACCTTGTCTCAAAAATAACAGATTAAGGAGGCCTTTAGGAGTTAGAGTTGTAACTTACCCTTTGAGGTCAAATGTTCAAGTCCTGCCTATGACACTTGATGTAATTTAGTTTGGTGCGGATTAGGTGGAGTATGATAGATAGAGTAACATCTCATCGTTAGAAAAATATAAACACACCCCTGCTACATTTTTTAATGTGCATATCCATGCAAATCATTAAGCAAAATACTCAAACACAAGTGTTTTCGTATCCGTATAGTATTTATCCTTCGGTCTTTCACAAACCAAATACCAATGGTAGACATTTAGATATGGTCATTTCAAACATGTATACAGTATACATTCAACATTCTACTTGAAAAAAGTCTGAATACCAACTGTATTATATACATCAGATAGCATCAAACGAGCATGATCCCCCAGCGTTGCTGCTTAGATGTCTCCATGTGATCTAGTAACAGAAACCTCGACTTCGTTATCCAACGGCATATACTGTGCCATAATAGCCCGGATCTCTGAATCCATGTATCTCTGCACGAAAAGTTCTCAAGTAAAATATCAAACTTTTTTTTAACAAATGTTATGGTATCTAAAAAGTTCCATGTAAGTCAAAACAAGGGGTCACCGTGTACAAAAAATGTTTTGAAATGATCATCTCTTTGTGTATATAAATATATATATTATAGGGTATAAAGGGTCAACATACCCGAACTCTGTACTTGTAGAATACGTATCCAACAACTCCAATAGCCATCAAACCAAAAAAGACCCATCCGAAACCCCAACCATCACGAGTATTAACATCTTTCGCACCTACCCAAGGTTCATCAATCAAATCAAGAATCTCTATGTAAGTTTACGATAAATCTTGATTTTTGAAGGTAGAAAGTTTGAATTTCAAATAACATATATATACATATATATATATATATCATGAATCATGATACTCACTTATACATGTATCATGTTCTTTAAGGTACAGCAAGTCGCCTGCACAGCTACACTCGTAACTTCCCCATGTATCCTTGCACTTGCACTTAGGACACCGACATGCGATTTTCTCTTTGCATTCATCGATATCTAATATACAATAAGGTAAAGATCATTAAACAAATAAACAGTCTTGACAGACCCGGAGAAAGCATGACTCAAGATCCAAAATCAATTCATTTCATAAGTAAATGGATCAAAACTGTCACTTGTCATTACGGAGTTAACTTTCTTGAAATAATCATAACTTGATGATGAAAAATAGTACCTTCACAACTATTAACTCCATCTCCTCTGAATCCAGGTGGACACTCGCAACCTTTTGTATGGCCATTCTTCATGATAAAATTGAACTATATATATTCATATGCATACATATATATATACACAAACAAAGAGAGAAAAAGAGAGGAAAGAGAACTAACAATACAAGCAGTGTAGTTCCTGCCCTCATTGGCACCTGCCCAACAACCTCCATTGTTAACTAGACATCGTAGGGTTGCGGGAGCTGCAACAAAATGAGACATGGGGCATTTTAGATATTTCACTACACTACACTACACTACACTACACTACACTACACTACACTACACTACACTACACTACACTACACTACACTACACTACACTACACTACACTACACTACACTACACGCTGATTGAATACCGCATTTATCCTAAATGAAAGCAAAGTACCTTCACAGTGTTTATAACCATCACCAACAAATTTCACACCTTGCACAATCGGGCATTCACACACTTTCCCACGGAAAGTATCCTACATTATACGAAAGACAAAACATATTCGCAAGAAAAGATTATATAAATCATTAGTAAAAAGTTCATCCATGAGAAAATAAGTTATCCTCATACCTTGCAAGCTGTAATATTAGCAACTTTATCCATCCAGCAGCCTCCATTGTCGACCAGACACTCATTTGTTTCTACTTCTGCAAGAAATATATGATACAAAATCAACGGGTCAAACACAGGTTGGGTTGACCCACAACCCTTCTTTTATTTGTTATGTCAAAATGATGCATTTGCTCAGATTTTGTGGATTTATGATGTTATTCGTACGGACCGTTACTTAAACAGAGAGATGGCTCTGTGGTTTCCTTAAATCCTGAACAAATGGCTTTTAGAACTGCTTTTTTATCGAGCCTACCTGCACCAATTAACTGCTATGAGACCATTTTATTTAAAGAAGGGGAGACAAACTATCATGTAAAAAAATTATGGTTTTAGTCATAGACGACGTACCCCTGTATTGTCGGTTATTTATTACAAGAGTTGGTTGTATCGTCACATCCCCGCGGGTACCCTTCCCTATCTGCAGATTTACAAGAACATGTAAGATTATATACAGTTATAAAAATATGCAATTAGAGAATTAAAGTGAACAAATGGGCCGCAACCAAGACCGGGCTCAGGCCAGGCCCAAAATATTTTGAAAAGGCCCAACACCCAAATGTCTGGTCCTTGACCCAATTAAATCCCTAAATCTTTCTTGAAAGCCCATCCAGACGGGCCTGGCTCATTGGTAAAGCCGGATTAGGCCCGAAAAGCCTAGTCCCAAATGCCCCATAGGCCCATATAATGCGTATGTTTTTTAGTTATTTTTTCATATATATATATTTGTACAAAAAGGTTTATGTTATTGATTGATTTTAAGTACAGTTATAATTTATGTTAGAAAACTTCATGTTACCACTTTAAAAAAAGTTCAATATTATGCCATACTATACAATAATAAAATCTAGAAGACAAAGCTTGGGCCCAACATAGATCAGTTAGGCTTGCCTGACGGCCCAAAATCAGGCCCAGTCTTAGTAGTTGACCCAGGTTCTTGTATGCCAGGGTTGGGGTCTCTTGCATCCCTAATTCTGATCCATTTATTTATGAGTGGGTCAATTTGGAAAATGTCTTGTATTGAACTTGTAGATTGGTATGAAAAGTAAAATTAATAGAAAATCGATAAATGGGTCGAATGTGGCCTCGTGTGTATTTCTATTACACAAACCTGCGCGTGCTGCTCGGCCTTGAGGACTGCGTTTTCGGTGTCTGCTTCTGTATTACCCACACATTCACCTATTTTCTTGCTATCAATTCCTGAGAGTTATTTATAGCACGTACCCAATATTAGCTAAATAATCAAGCTCTACCCAAATAGAGAAATCACAACTCAATTCAACCTCTATAATCACACTACTTGTCCCTTTTAATCAAACACTGAAAACAAAAAACTTTCAGAAACCAACCATTTTGTAAGAAGCTTATCTTTTCACTGAGATATGCACAAAAGGGATATAAGGTATTCTTTCGAAAACTTGTTGTTGCAATTTTATTTGTTTGAAAGTTCACATGTGAAATATGAGTATAGTGGCATTTTCTCAAATCAGATCATGAAATGAGACACATAGCATCATGAAATCAGGTAGGTTATTTTGTTAGCTCTATTAGCTTAACTCACCTAAACCATGATGATAAATCATACACAAATCAGTCAAAACTTCAAAATTAATGTAACAACCTTAACTTGCATATTCAAAATAGTTTAAATGTATGAACAACTCACCAAGTGATGTGATAACTTCAATAGCACATTCTTTGGTATATTTATGCTCTTTCATTTGGCAACGGGTAGAAAAATCCATCACATAATCCCACCAAAGCCACGGTTTTCCACTCTCCTTCGCTACCTTATAAAAACAAGCCTGGATCAAATTTTGAACAACAACTTCCTTCCCAGTATACCCTTTACTGAAATCTTCCTCAGGGTCCGGAGCACAATATCTTCCATGATTAATACACTGCGACTTGCATTTTGTGCTCGAAATATACTCCTCGGGGCAATACCAAGTTATATAATGTGGTGTAAATTGTGTATGCCCCTTTTGTTCAAGCATTTGAGCAACTCCTTTAAAGGTTTTGACAAAGTTTAACTGATCATTGCACTTGCGCCCACATTCATCGTTGCTGTTTGTCCAAAATTCGTATTCAACACGCTCATCTGGATGAGGGAGAGCTTCAGTCCAATCAAGAGTTACAAGAACTTGATCATTGTTTTCTAGAGATTTTTTTATTGAAGCCCCAAGTGAGTGGGTGATGAACACTGATGAGATTGTTAAGTTCTGCAGGTAAGTGGTGTTTGGATCATCTTTTGGTAGATCCATTGTGAGTAGTTGTTCGGTGTTGTCTGCGACAAGAATGGCTGCGGCCCCTGCATTTTGTGCATTCCATGCCTTGTATGTGAAGTAACAAACTGCAATATAGATGAACTCAAATGATTCATGCCTTGTATGTGAAGTAACAATAATTGAATCTGTTGTTACAACTTCAAAACACAGTACTAATTTAAGGGTGTGATGGTAAAAACACAACATAAACCTAAAATGTAATTCATAGGTTTGGGTTAAGTCTAAACAGATTTGGGTTAGATCAGGGTCGACCTATGAACATGTTAGCTAAACGGGTTGTGTTCGTGTCAACCAGCGATTTCACATGTTGAAGCATTTAACCAATTTTTTTAGTAAATGTGTTTAGTATAATAACATACTTTTTATGTTAAAGTTGAAATTTAAACAATATATTGGTATATTGAAATTTAATTACTTCAAAAAAATAAAAACAAAATGAAAAATAATATAATTACTTTAAATATATAAAAATAACATGTAAATTTAGAATTTTATGTATTAATATGTAACATAAATTGGATAACTTTTTAGGTTAAACATGTGGTGTTTATGTCTAACTCATAAATAATGCAGATATTATGTTTGCTCCTTATGTTCAACATGACTTTATATGTGTCTATCCGACCCATCAACCTGTGAACCCGACCCGTTTAATACGACACCAACAGAATTCATGATCAAGAGATCATCATAAACCCAAAACTAACCAAAACAACGAGGCAAAGTGTTCTTACCACCACGATCTGCAAGAAGAAACACAGGCAACCCACCAGGCTTCTTCTTGATGAAAGATATATCATCACTGAAATTGTTACAAGCATTCGCATTCGCCTTTCGATACTCAATTATACCTCTCAACGTTCCTCCATAACTAGGAATACCAAAATTTGCAAGTGCACATTCATAAATGCCCTTCAAACTCTCAGGTGAAGTCACTTTCAAACCGATATCTTCAACCACAAATCTACACAAACAATGATCAATTGTAAACAGAAACCAAACACATATCACAAATCCCAACTTTCCTCTGTTCATACTCATCAATCTTGATCAAGAATTCAAGATTCACCACCCACTTGAGAAATTGAACCCAAATCACTTGAGTTTTGATCAAATTTAACAATGGTAACAAGAACCAATTGTAAAGTATTGATCTTTAAGATGATATGAACTCTAATTTAAAGATGTGTGTGAAGAAGATGATCAAAATTGAAGTTTTTTTCTGTTGGTACTGTGGAATTGAAAAGGGTGTGTGGGTAGACTTTGAAAGAATGGATGAAGACAAAAAGGGAAATAAAGGGTATTGAAGTGTGATTTGTGGTGTTCGATGTGTACAATGTCGACAAGTACAATGATGTTTACTCCATTGAAGCAGAGAGAAGAAGGTGCCGGAGGTTTTTACGAGGAAGATCCGAGGAGATAACGACATTGACAAATAATCTAAGTCTTTTGATTATTGTGTGGTTTGAAGAAAACTTTTGGGAAAAAAAAAAGAATGAAAAACTATACATTCAAAATGCTAAAATTGCTTAAAAATCTTTGGTGGCCTCCTCAAACAGCCTTATAGTAGAGATGGTTTGGTCCGGACATCTAGAAGTAGTCATAACATTTAAATAAGAAGGTGATTGTGAATTCAAGTTTCACTCTAAAAAAAATGTTCAAGTAAAGTCAGGGGCTTTTCTTAGCATTGAATTTTCTTCTTTGGGGGTTGGGGGTGTTGTCCTGAGAAATAGATAGGTGGGTCTGATTAATTTAACACTTATCATGCGAAGCAGAGTGATACATTTATCGTTAAAAAAAAAGTAGAGATGGCTTGGTTTGAAAACACAAACTCACTACGAGCTTTTCACATTATACTAACTTGTTAGTATTTCGTGTATCATACAGGTTAAATAAATAAAATATTAAATAGTTAACAATAAAAATAATTATAAAATTATACATTAAAACAAGAAATGATTAAAATTATCTATAAGTAATGACTATAAGTAATAAACCAATAATATAATTGCCCTTAAACTTTTGTACTATAGTTTCTTTTATTACCAAGTTATAACAATTTGTTCTAAATCAAACATTTAAACTGTTTTAAGAAAATGTTATTTATTAAAAAAGTTCTTACTGTAACTTTAAATTTTAAATATTATGGTTCACAAAAATTATTTTTTAGAAACATTGCTTTTAAAATATTTTGTATTTTAAATAAAAAATTATATTTTGGAAAAAATACTTATGTTATGTAAAAAATTGTTTCTTTAGATATTGTATATAAAAAGGATATTTTTCTTAATTTATTAAAAAGCTATCTAAAAATAATTAAATATAATTTATAGTTAATGTAATATTTAATAGGAGTGAAAATCGAGAAAAATAAATTTAAGATGTTTAAAATTATACAAGTGGTAACTCAAAATCTTTTTTTATTATAATAGAATGATACAAAGAGAATAACTAATTGCACTATTTTGTTTCAAAACTCACTAATAATGGTTTTATGAACCACCAATTAACCCCTAGTGAATAAGGCATAAATAGGTGGGAATTTAAACTAATGATTAAATAGTAGGGTGGTGTAATGTTGGCCTTGGATGAAACCTATAGTATAAATTTTGTTTAAAAAAGGCTAGGAATTTACTCGTGTTGTTAACCGGTTTTCCAAATCATGATGGCGATGAAGCAATATAAGAATATGTTATGTCATATGTGTAAATTTTGGTGTCACCACACATCAGGCACAACTTAGGTTAATATTTATGTTCCTTTGTCCAATCCTTTCAAAGTAGGTAATATGTTAACTCATGGTGGATGATGCGGGCCGCAACAAAGCAGATGGGGATCTCGAGATGAGTGACACACGTTTGATGACAAGGAGTTAAGAAAAGACATGTGGTTGATGACTAAGGACCATAATTTTACACGTGGCCACGATATTGACCGCATCGTCATTAAAAGGTCAAGATCGTTGGGGTGATGATACGTGTCAGCCCCACATTGTAGGCGGTGCGGGACACATTAATAAACAGGGCAATCTATATAAAGGGCGGTCTATATAAAGGATCATAGGGTAAGGTTATAAACTCACACATCCTCTACTCTTTTTATAAATTTTTTTAAAAAGTACTCTCTCTCTCTCATGTTAGACTTTATCTAGGCATTCTCGAGATATTGTCAAACAAGCTAGGGTGGAAAACAAAAAGTTACGTGATGTAAAACGAAAAGTTACTTATGCATGAACTACCTTTATGTTCATAGGTCGAATTTTGGCTAAAGTTATAAGGTGAATACGTTTGATATACATTCAAAATGAATAAATGATTTAAATATATGAAACTAGCATGAATATGTTAAACGTACTTTTAATGTGCACGTGCTATCAAAGGTAACATATAGGCCTCAAGTATATGTATAGTTTGACCAAGTTATATTCGAGAACTAAGTTAGTTTCTCGTGTATTACACGAGTTGATAAATAAAATATTAAATAGTTAAGTTATAATAATTTATTGATTATAAAATAATATTTTGAGATAAGATATGATTAAAATGACATATGACTAAAGACTATAAGTACATTTTCTTTAACTTTTGGTTACTTAAAAAATACATATTTTTTGTGCCAAATCAAACCATTTTAAAAGATGTCAATTTAAAAAATTTTCTTATGATAACTCTGAATTTTAGTTATTTTGGTTTATAAAAGTTTTATTTTTTCAAAAAACCAAATTTAAAATACTTCAAAGTTTTAAGAAAGTTTGATGTTGTAGAATAATTTTTAATTTATTAAAAGACCTTTTTTAACTTTTTTATAACTATTTTTAATATAAAAAATATTATGATTAGTAGTTAATGTCAAGTGTTCATTCAAAACTTTTTTTCTATTATAATAGATTGATTAAATGAAAATCTTATACTAAGGCTGCTTCAGATACAATGCAAATAATAATGATTTGGAAGGTCTCATTATTAGTCTGACTAACGAAAAGACCATTATATATGAAGGGTGAATACGATTGTTGAAACAAACTATTAAATGTGTATTTACCATAAAATTATGATTAAACTATTTAACTATATTCATGCCTAACTATTTTTGTGTCAATTAAATGTACTCACTGTCTTTTATGTTGACGTACAATTTTACAAATTTTTCAGGTAAGAATGATTACACTAGCAAGGAATAGATGCCTAGCTATAGAACAAAGAATCCTAGGCATAAACTATATCTTGCCGCTGTGTTTCGAAAACATGTCTTGTGATTGAGGATTTTGTTAGTACATCATTGTTAATTGATGTTAACATGTAAATATAAGGATTTTTAAATCCTTATGACTTATGAATATATGAAATTTTAAAATAGGGAAAGATATGTTTTATTAAAAATATATTTTCCGCTGCGTAAACTTTGTATTTGTGAATAAACAAACAAAGTGCGCGTACAACCGAGTCACGCTCCCGGGGTCTCCTAAAAACGGGGTGTTAGAGTTAACTAACTCCACCTATCAACAAAAGATATTAACTTTCAGAGGTAAGCATCACATCAACCAATTTAATTTTAATTGTAAAAAACTGTTTAACTGTTAAAAACAAACGTTGCTATCTCTAAGCAACGTTCATTTTTCGTTGTTACATAAGAAAGAAATCTGCTTAACATATCCAAGCATTGTTAGAATTCATATATTGCATTAAGATTGTATAACAACCCAAAACAAAAACATATATGTTTATGAAATTCCAGGTAAAATTATATAATGTCAGAAATCTATCCCTTACGGGAACATTATCGACCTAAGTATCAACCTAGAATCAAATCTTCATTTATGTGTTGATTACTCTTTTTAGAAGGCAATGGAGTTGGAGATTGTGTGTGATCTATGCAGGGCCGGTCCCAAGAATCTTCGAATAATTTTAGATCTGAGCGGGTAAAAAAAATAGGTCCCTATAATACAGTGTCGATAACAAATATGTAAAAACTATTATAATACGACAATAATTGTTTTCCTAATAAATAAAAATAGTATAACAAAATAATCTAATTTACTTATTTAACCGAATCGTAAGACTCTCCTAACTTTTTTTTAATCGAGTTTAGATTGGATCGACTAAACTAATTAAAATGTTAACAGACCCTAAGTTTCAATAGATCAAGATGATTAAATTGCTATCGGGATTGTTAATTATTTGTTAATAATCTAAATAGTTGTTTTTAAAATTATACATACATATCTTATCTTATCTTACTACTCTAATAAAAGAGTAATTTGAGTTGTCACGTGTCATAACAACAATCATATTCATCAAAATTTTCCCACCTCTCTCTTATCTTAAATAATTAATTTAATTACTAATAATATTATTTAACTTTCTTCTACACTTAATAAATTAAAAATAGAACTATTTATTAATATTATTTTTAAATAAACAAAACTTTTATAAAATAAGAATTTTTTTTCTAAAACAAAAACTTTTTAAAAATACAAAATATTTTAAAAATTGTTTATTTTTTAAGTTCAATTTTCTAAAACTAAAAATAATTAATTTGGGAATTATATTATGAAATTTTTTAATCAATTTTAGGAATTATCTATATATTAATTTTTGAATTAAATTAATAGTAGATTTAAGGGTTTTTTTTAATTTTAGACACAAGAGTTTTATTTTTTTGGTTTTTGACCTGATGTTGGGGTTTAACGAAAAGGCTTCTTTACCCGGTCGAAAAAATTTTTGTTTTGAAATGCGTAAGGGCAATTGAGACTACACTTTATCAGGCTACATATGGCCAATGTTGTTACGACCGGATCAGATCGGTCGGTCCGATCGGGTCGAGCGGAGATCGGCCAGGTGACCGGTCCGGTTCGGTATGATTCGGTTTTGTCTGGTCGAACCGGTGGTTGGACCAGAAAACAGGACCGGTTCGAACCGGATTTTGGTATTTTTTATTTTTGTAAGGCCCCGTTCCCGGGACGCTTACAGCTGGTCAATCATTGCACATAAAACATATAATTACCTTAACTTTAATAAAAATACTGCAGCGGAAACATTAAAATAACATTTCATGTCGTTAAAATAAACGCTTTTGCAAAATAATACATCGTTATCAGATTACAAAATACATGTTGCATTACATCACAAAAGCATTATAATATGGATGTCATCCAAAAGAACCAAATAGCTGCCCCGTGCCATCCTCAACAACCTTTACCTGCCAACTGGAAACACATAAAAGTTAACGTTGCTGATTGATTTCTAGTTTTAAAATAAAACATACTTTACTTTCGTTTAAACCATACTTTACATTCTTTCAAATCATACTATATTTTCGTACATGATCACACATCGTACGTACACACAGATAATAACATTATTATCTTCCTTTACTCTTCATCACATTCTTTCTTTATCTCTTTCCGGATCAGTGTCATAAGCTATACCCCAAACGTATGCACAAAGCGGGTACTAGGCCGAAGATCATAAATGACTTCCATAACGCACATATCCTGGCACTAGCACCGGACAAGCGACAAAGATCCCAACTGTATACTACACCTCAAACGTATGCACAAAACGGGTACTAGGCCTAAATGACTTCCATAACGCACATAGCCTGGCACTAACACCGAGGTAAGTAACCACTATAATCCATGTACTATATCACTGATCAGTCACAAAGACTGGACCCCTGTGTGTATCTTTAAGGGTTAGCTAAACCACACACAGTTGAGCTTACGACATTTTAGAGTCGTGCACCTCCGTACATTTTGCTTGCAAGCCTTTCTTTACATTCTCATTTATTACTGCATGCATTCTATCATTATGTTCCTCTTTTCATTATCTTTCACTTTACGTTACATAATAGTTTATCTGTAACACCCGATTATTCTAGTAAAGAAAATAAAAAAAGAAAGAAAACATCAATTAACCCAAGATAAGGGGTTAAAAGTGTCAAAAGGGTAAAAAGGATAAAAGTTGGTACAAAAGCAACATGGCCGCGCACACCATGCTACTTTTCACCTTTTTGCAAATCGGATTTAGAGAGAGAGTAGAAACACATACTCTCGGTTTGAAGATAAAGAAGAAGAAGAGAACGAATTCAAGGTAAGAATTCGTGGTTTTAAGTATTTATGACGGGGTTTATCCCGGTTATATGTTTATGTGCTTATGTGTTTGTGTATGTGCTCGGGTGTGTGTGTTTGGTGGGGGTTTTAGGTGTTTGAACTCATTTGCAAGCGGGTTAGAAGGAAGAAACACCCAAGTTGCACCAGGTGAGTTCTAGACCCCAGTTTTACTTGTTTTAAACTCTCTTTGGGGCTGAAAATATATTAAAATGATTTTAAAAGGTTTATGTATATATACCCGTATGTATTATGCATGTTGAATGATGATTCTTGAATGCTTATAGGTTGTTCGTGCTTAGAATGGCCCTGGTAAGCTTAGAACAAGATAGGTTTGATGATTTGGGTTCGAAAGCATCCTAGAAACATGTTACCCAGAAGGTTCATGTGCCTAGATAAGGCTCATGCGCTTGGGAATGCCTTAGAAGAATTTAAGTGTAACCCATGCGCCTAAACAGTAGCCCATGCGCCTGAAATTTGCCTTAGAAATGATAAGTGTATCCATGTGCCTGAACAGTAGTCCATGCGCCTAGAAATATTAGTCGGACGACTAAGTGTAGGCTCATGCACCCCAATAGTGCCCATGCGCCCAAGTGGCCCATGCGCTTAAGTGTCCATGCGTCCGAATAACCCATGCGCCTAAGTGTCCATGTGTTCGAATAACCCATGCGCCTAAGTGTTCATACGCCCGAATAGTGTCCATGTGCCTGAATTGTTCATGTGCCTAAGACTTAAAGCAGCTGTGTTGATTGATGCGCCTACATAGTAATGAAACGCCCAAACATGGCTCATGCACCCAAATAGTGTCTAAGCGTCCAACACTTAGAATTTATTACAGAATTCTTGGGAGTTTATGCTCTTAGGGTTTTGACCGAGGTTTGACTAGGGCTTATTAATGATGGGTTTCATGCATGATTATGATTGCCTTATGATTGTTCCTTATTATTATTATTGCTATTATTATTACTTATAGTGTGTGACTTTACGTGGTATGTTTATTATCGTAACGTAAAGTATATTGTAATAATAAAGAGAAAGAGCAATAAAGAAGAGAAGAGGAACATTAATAAAATGTTAACAAGTCTTGCAAGCTTACAGGAGGTACACGACCGTGTTATTGTTAGCTCAACTGTGCTGCGGGTTAGCTACCCTATTATGCACACAAGGCCAGTCAATTGAGATGGGCAGGACCTTTGGAGCTTACCCTAGGTGATTGGGTCGGCCTTGTATACAGTAAACAGAACCCTCTTGAGGGATATAGATGGCCCATCACCAGTTTTCACCGCGCATACAGTTTAGGGTATTGCTCACCGGTCCATACAGATAGTGAAAGATAAAGATAAAAGAATATAGAGTAAACAAGGCATACAGTAAAGAGAACGAACAGTATCTGTTCATATAGTTAATGTGTGCTCGCATACAAAGTAAAGAGTTGTATGTCACAGAAATAGTATTTTCGTATACAACATACAGAAAGTATATTATTACTTTTAAAACTAGAACTCACTCAGCAACGCTGACTTTTCTACATTTTCAGTTAGCAGGTAATTATTGTTGAGGATGGCACGAGGGTGAAGTCACTCGGCAGGGAAAGACTGACATCCATTCATATTTTATGTTGCTGTTTTTTTGTAGTGCAGTAAAACAATTCTTTTGTAATTAGTTAAACGATGATGTATTGCTCTACAACAGTGTTTTGAATGAAATGAATGGTTTTTGATAAATTATTTCCGCTGCTTAAGTTTGTATAATTATAATGTTTAATATTTTAACTGTTGTGATTGACCAGCTGTGAGGTCTCCGGGAACGGGGTCTTACAAGTTGGTATCAGAGCCAAAGTTTAAGAGAATTAGGTTAAATAAACTTTTAAAACCTAAACTTAAACTGAAAATGGGACAAATGGAGGGATGTCAGCCCGAGTAGCTACGTGCCATCAGGTATGTCTTTTCTTAATGTTAACCGGTATTATGTGCGCATGCTATTTGATTTATGTGCTCTTAGTAGATTTAGATACTGATTAGGTCAGGATAGGAAATGCTTGGGGTATGAAGAGTAAAGTAAGTGGCTAATCATAATTGGCCACTGTAATTAGGGACTTACTATACTTGACATAAACTGAGCTATTACCTTGAATGACCGCGTTAGTGTTTGAATCTTATAGTGTGCGTTTAGAGGATGGCTGGTGGTAGATCTTTGAAAGCCTCTCGTGGTGGAGGTCACGGTGCTGCTCCGCGACCCAAGAGAGGGAGACCTAAAGTCGAGAAAGTGGTTCATGAAGAACCAGAGACCCCTCATCCGGAGGGTGGCGACGAGAGCGCCAATCTAAGAGCCTCAGTAAAGGAGGCTGTTGTGGAAGAAGTTCATCGGGTCATGTAGACAATCTTACTGTCTGTAGTGACCGAAGTTATCAAGGCAGTACTGGAGGGGATAGAAAGGAGAGGAACAGGTCCTTAGGAGAATGAGAACAACCAAAGCTGGAAATGGTTCTCTCTGATGATGAAGAGGAGGAAGAAGAGCCTGCGCCAGAGGCGGCACGGGGCTATAACTACGGGGCGTTTATGAGATGCAAGCCCCCTACCTTCGATGGAAACGACACTACTGCTGCTGCTCACTGATGGGTGAGGGAAATGGAGGCTGTTCTCGATATCAGTGAGTGCCATGGAGATCAGAAGGTGAAATTTGCTACCCACTCTTTTGTGGACTCGGCTTTGTGCTGGTGGGACAACATTGTCCAAGCCGAGGGTAGCAGATGGCCTGAACTGAAGAAGTTAGTGATTGAGGAATTCTGTCCCCACAGAGAGTTGGATAAGGTAGAAAGAGAGTTCCAGGGTTGGTGGCTGGTGCCCGATCAAGTGACACCACTATCACGAAAGATTAAGAGATACATCCAGGGGCTGCCGGCGGATATCCGTAGGCATATGATCGCCGCCCGACCGAGCACTTTTAGATCGGCGGTTGATTTGGCTGGTAGATTATATGATGAGCACGAGGTGGTGGTGGCTGAGGTGAACAAGAAGGGTGGTGGTGACCGAAACTGGAATGGGAAACAGTTTGGACGTGGTGGAGCCGCTCCAAACAATAAGGTGGCGAAGGTGGGTGACTGACGTGTGGTCATATCTGGTGCAGGGTTGAAGAAGTGTGGCAAATGTGGAAGGGAGCATACTGGTGAGTGTAGGATGGGAATGAATGTATGCTTCAGGTGTGGCAAGCCTAGCCACATCGCTAGAGACTGTAAGAAGTCGAGGGCGGAGAGCTCTGGAGCGGAGAAGAAGAAGCCGGAGGAAGGAGGGCAGAGGGCAAGTGCTAGAGCTTACACTATGACCCGAGAGGAAGCCAAAGCTGATCCCGACGTTATGTCAGGTATGTTTCTAGTAAACCAAACTTGTGCTCTGTATTGTTTGATTCCGGTGCTAGTATGAGTTTTATTTCCACTACTTTCTGTGCTAAGTTGCCTATTAGTAGTAGAAATGTCAGTGAACCATTCGATGTAGAAACCGCTGTTGGCAAGTCCACGAGAATTACTGATGTGATAGAGGACTGTGCGATAGAACTAGAAGGTCATAGGTTTGCTGTTAGGTTACACATGATGCCCCTAGGTGGATTTGATGTAGTACTAGGGATGGACTGGTTATCAACCTATGAAGCAAACATCATATGTTGCAAAAAGATGATTCGATTAGTTGCGCCCGATGGGAGTTTGGTTACGATTTATGGAGATCGTGTTACTACGATCCCGAAGATGATTTCGATGGCGGTGGCGGGGAAGTGCATGAGAAGTGGATGTAGTGCCTACTTGGCCTACATAAAAGATGTGGATGCGTCGACACCGCAATTATCTGAGGTGCCAGTGGTGTGCGACTTTCTGGACGTATTCCCGGAAGACTTACTCGGCATGCCACCAGATCACGAGATTGAGTTCCAAATTGATTTGATACCCGGTGCTCAACCCGTTGCCAAAGCACCATATCGATTAGCTCCTACTGAGATGAAGGAACTCATGAGCCAATTACAAGAGTTGATGGATAAGGGATTCATTCGACCGAATATCTCTCCGTGGGGTGCTCCGGTATTGTTTGTAAAGAAAAAGGACGGAAGTATGCGAATGTGCATCGACTACCGAGAGCTGAACAAGTTGACGGTGAAGAATCGGTACCCCTTACCAAGAATTGATAATCTGTTTGACCAGCTCCAAGGTGCCAGTTGGTTCTCGAGAACAGATCTACGATCTGGCTACCATCAATTGAAGGTGAAGGAACAAGACATTCCTAGGACAACTTTCCGTACGTGTTATGGACACTACGAGTTCCTCGTTATGTCTTTTGGTCTAACTAACGCACCAGCTGCCTTTATGGATATGATGAATCGAGTGTGCCGGCCGATGTTGGATAGATTAGTGATTGTGTTCATTGATGATATTCTTATCTACTCGAAGAGCATGCCGGTCACATTCGGGAGGTGTTGGAGACATTAAGAAGGGAGAAGTTGTATGCCAAATTCTCCAAGTGTGCATTCTGGTTGAGCGAAGTTCAATTTTTAGGTCACGTGATAAATCCTGAGGGGATTATGGTAGACCCCGCAAAGGTGGAGGCAGTGATGCAATGGAAGTCTCTAAAAACGCCATCCGAGATTCGCAGTTTCTTGGGGTTGGCAGGATATTATCGAAGGTTCATTCAAGACTTTTCCAAGATTGCTTCTCCACTAACCAAGTTGACCCGAAAGGATGTAAAGTTTATATGGGGTCAAGCTCAAGAGAAAGCATTCGAGGAGTTAAAGGCAAAGTTGACTCAAGCTCCTGTTCTGTCATTACCCGAAGGAAGCGAGGATTTGGTGGTCTACTCTGATGCTTCCTACTCAGGGTTGGGGTGTGTGCTAATGCAGAGAGGGAAGGTTATAGCCTATGCATCCCAAAATTTGAAAGTTCATGAGGTCAATTATCCCACTCATGACTTGAAGCTAGCAGCTGTGGTCTTTGCACTAAAGATTTGGAGGCACTATCTGTACGGGACAAAGTGCACCATATTCACCGACCACAAGAACTTGATAATTCTTCGAGCAAAAAGATCTGAAAATGAGGCAAAGAAGATGGTTGGAGCTCATAAAAGATTATGACTGCGAGATCCACTATCATCCGGGCAAAGCCAACGTGGTGGCTGATGCCCTTAGCCGAAAGGAGAGATCCGAGCCAATTCGGGTGAAAGCCTACCAACTAATCATGACCTCCAATGTGATGAAGCAAGTAAAAGAGTTTTAAGATGAGGTACAGAAAGAAGATCATCTTAACTCTGAAAGGATGAGAGGTCTGGTTGGGGAATTGGGTGAAAATACACTCGGTGTTATAACCGAATTTGGACGAGTGTGGATTCCTCGTTTTGGGGATCTACGGGTGAAGATAATGGATGAAGCCCACAAAACTCGATACTCCATCCACCCTGGTGCCATAAAAATGTATCAAGATATGAAGAAGGATTATTGGTGGCCGGGTATGAAGCGCGATGTGGTGGGGTATATGAGTAAGTGCCTTAATTGTTTGCAAGTGAAGGCCGAGCATCAAAAGCCGTATGGGAAGATCCAACCTTTAGATTTGCCGGAATGGAAGTGGGAGCACATCACCATGGATTTCATAACAAAGTTGCCACATACTCCGAAAGGGTACGATGCCATATGGGTGATTGTCGACCGTCTGATGAAAAGTGCTCACTTCCTACCGATCCGTGAGACATATTCATCTGAGAGGTTGGCGGATCTATTCATCAAGGAAATTGTAACTCGTCATGGTGTGCCGGTGTCTATTGTGTCTAATCGTGACACCCGGTTTACATCTAAATTTTGGAAGAATTTCCACGACGCCATGGGGACGAGGTTACATATTAGCACGACATATCATCCCCAAACTGATGGTCAGTCAGAAAGGACCATTCAGACATTGGAAGACATGCTTCGGGCATGTGTGATTGATTTTGGGGGAAATTGGGATGACCACTTACCTTTAGCTGAATTCTCGTACAACAATAGTTATCATGCCAGTATTGGCATGCCATCATACGGGATGCTATACGGTAGAAGATGTAGAACACCCATATGTTGGGGAGACATTGGGCATAAAGAATTGGGAGGTGTCAAGGTGATCGAGGCTACGACTAAGAAGTTAGAAAAGATTAAAGCCTTTATGAAGGCAGCCAAAGATAGACAGAAGTCGTATGCCGATAAACGACGCAGACTGATGGAGTTCTAGGTGGGTGACCAGGTTATGTTGAAGGTCTGACCTTGGAAAGGTATCATCTGATTCAAGAAAAGAGGTAAGCTAAGCCCGAGACACATAGGACCTTTCCAAATCATTGCTCGAGTAGGAGAGGTGACCTATAGATTGGAGTTACCAGATGAATTAAGTGGAATTCACCTGACATTCCATGTATCTCATCTGAGAAAGTGCTTAGCTGATGAAGACATGATTGTTCCATTGGAGGATATAGAAGTAGATGAACGTCTCAATTATGTGGAGCAACCAGTGGCAATCATCGACAGAAAAGAAAAGAGACTAAGAAGTAAAATGGTTCCTCTTGTGCGTGTACAGTGGAGGCACAGGAAGGGATCCGAATCTACTTGGGAGACTGAGGAAGAGATGAGGCAGCATTATCCTTATCTGTTTGAGGAATAACAGGTTTCGGGGATGAAACCTATATAAGGGGGGTGGACTTGTAACATCCGGTTATTTTAATAAAGAAAATAAAAAAAATAAAGAAAACATCAATTAACCCAAGATGAGGGATTAAAAGTGTCAAAAGGGTAAAAAGGATAAAAGTTGGTACAAAAGCAACATGGCCGCGCACACCATGCTACTTTTCACCTTTTTGCAAATCGGATTTAGAGAGAGAGAGAGAGAGAGAGAGCAGAAATACATACTCTCGGTTTGAAGATAAAGAAGAAGAGAATGAATTCAAGGTAAGAATTCGTGGTTTTAAGTATTTATGACGGGTTTTATCCCTGTTATATGTTTATGTGCTTATATGTTCGTGTATGTGCTCGGGTGTGTGTGTTTGGTGGGGTTTTTAGGTGTTTGAACTCATTTGCAATTGGGTTAGAAGGAAGAAACACCCAAGTTTCCCTAGGTGAGTTCTAGACCCCAGTTTTACTTGATTTAAACTCTCATTGGGGCTGAAAATGTATTAAAATGATTTTACAAGGTTTATGTATATATACCCGTATGTATCATTCATGTTGAATGATGGTTCTTGAATGCTTATAGGTTGTTCATGCTTAGAATGGCCCTGGTAAGCTTAGAACAAGATAGGTTTGATGATTTGGGTTCGAAAGCATCCTAGAAACATGTTACCCAGAAGGTTCATGCGCCTAGATAAGGCTCATGCGCCTGGGAATGCCTTAGAAGAATTTAAGTGTAACCCATGCGCCTGAACAGTAGCCCATGCGCCTGAAATTTGCCTTAGAAATGATAACTGTATCCATGCGCCCGAACAGTAGTCCATGCGCCTAGAAGTATTAGTCGGACGAGTAATTGTAGGCTCATGCGCCCCAATAGTGCCCATGCGCCCAAGTGGCCCATGCGCCTAAGTGTCCATGCGTCCGAATAACCCATGCACCTAAGTGTCCATGCGTCCGAATAACCCATGCGCCGAAGTGTTCATACGCCCGAATAGTGTCCATGCGCCTGAATTGTTCATGCGCCTAAGAGTTAAAGCAGTTGTGTTGACTGATGCGCCTACATAGTAATGAAACGCCCAAACAGGGCTCATGCGCCCAAATAGTGTCTAAGCGCTCAACACTTAGAATTTATTACATAATTCTTGGGAGTTTGTGCTCTTAGGGTTTTGACCGAGGTTTGACTAGGACTTATTAATGATGGGTTTCATGCATGATTATGATTGCCTTATGATTGTTCCTTATTATTATTGCTATTATTATTACTTATAGTGTGTGAGTTTACGTAGTATGTTTATTATCGTAACGTAAAGTATATTGTAATAATAAAGAGAAAGAGCAATAAAGAAGAGAAGAGGAACATTAATAAAATGTTAACAAGTCTTGCAAGCTTACAGGAGGTACACGACCGTGTTGTCATTAGCTCAACTGTGCTACGGGTTAGCTACCCTATTATGCACACAGGGCTATCAGTTGAGATTGGCAGGACCTTTGGAGCTTACCCTAGGTGATTGGGTCAGCCTTGTATACAGTAAACAGAACCATCTTGAGGGATATAGATGGCCCATCACCGTTTCACCGCGCATATAGTGTAGGGTAGTGCTCACTGGTCCATACAGATAGTAAAAGATAAAGATAAAAGAATACAGAGTAAACAAGGCATAGAGAACGAACAACATTTGTTCATATAGTTAATGCGTGCTCGCATACAAAGTAAAGAGTTGTATTTCACAGAAATAATATTTTCGTATACAACATACAGAAAGTATTTTATTACTTTTAAAATTAGAACTCACTCAGCAACGCTGACTTTTCTACATTTTCAGTTGGCAGGTAATTATTGCTAAGGATGACACGAGGGTGAAGCCACTCGGCAGGGAAAGATTGACATCCATTCGTATTTTATGTTGCTGTTGTTTTGTAATGCAGTAAAACAATTTTTTTGTAATCAGTTAAACGATGATGTATTGCTCAACAACAGTGTTTTAAATGAAATGAATGGTTTTTGATAAATTATTTCGGCTGCTTAAGTTTGTATAATTATAATGTTTAATGTTTTAACTACTGTGATTGACCAGCTGTGAGGTCTCCGGGAATGAGATCTTACATTATCATATCTTTCATAACAATAACACGTAAAGCCACGGGAAAGATAAACATGCATCACACAGAACATAAACATAACCATAGAAAACATCACCATGCGCGACACCATCACACATGACACAACAGTCATCATACATACCATCATGCATAAGCATCAGTCATAACATCATCCATGCTATACCGTACATGCCTATCACATCATCTATGACTCCCAAAAGTCAACTTACTTCACCCCCGGGAACACCCTAAGTCAAAGCCTACATTTACACTTATCTCTAAAAAGCAGAAAACTTTCTAAGTCCTTTTGGGTGCATGAGCCCTATTTGGGCGTATGAGAACACTTACGCGTATGGAGTGCTTCTAGACGCATGGGAACTATGGGGCGTATGAACCCTCAGTCGCATGACTTCCAGGCGCATGACCTTCAGTCGCATGACTTCTAGGCGCATGACTTCTAGGCACATGACTTCCAGGCGCATGACCTTTAGTTGCATGACTTCCAGGCGCATGACCTTCAGTCGTATGACTTTCAGGCGCATGACCTTCAGTCACATGACTTCCAGGCGCATGACCTTCAATCGCATGACTTTCAGGCGCATGACCTCCAATCGCATGACTTTTGGCTGTATGGCCTCCAGTCGCATGACTTTCGGTCGCATGACCTCTAGTCGCATGAGGAAATTCCCAGTCGCATGAGCCCTAACTGGGTGCAAAAGCAACTCATTCGGGCCAGAACAACAGATTGCAGTCCCCAAACCTTCTTTAACTTATTCTAAGCTTATTCTAACCATCCTAAGCCTTAGAAACCCATACGCATCAACATCAAACACAATCTGCCAAATATCCGAGTCCCACCTGATCTCACGCAAACATACCAACACACAACACATACATACGGGTACACACCCAACACAACAAAAATAGTTTTAAATGCATTTCCAGCCCCAAAATTGGTTAAAACATGTGAAATAGGGGTTCTAGAACTCACCTTAGTAGCCTCTTCGGGTAAAGTTTCCCATAAACCCGCTTGCTTCGAGTTCACACCTTGAACCCACTAGAAATCGACTTTTGCACTTGATCTTGAAAGACAACCCTAAAGTTTCTGCCCTTTCTCCCTTTTCTCCTTTTCTGATCCGATTGGAAGATGAGTATGGAAGAGGGGTGTGGGCGGCCATGTGTAACACCCGGAATTTTCTTTGAAGCTGACGAAATAAGAAAAGAAATAAAGTCTACAGTCGAGGGACCAAACCCGCCAACGAGAGAAAACTTGATGAGTGGGAGTATAAAAGGGGGAGGGCAGCCCACACCCTCCCCATTCTTGCAAAATCTCAGCCAAGAAGAGAGAAAAGGAGAAAATGAGGAGACAAGCTTGGTTCGGGCGGATTCGGACGTGAAAATCGACGTGTAGCGGGACAAATCGAAGCTCTACTCGACGGGATCATTAAGGTAAGTTCTAGGACCCCTCTTTTCGACATTTTTTGAATGATTTTGGGGCTAGAACACATCTGAAAACTATTTTTTGGGTTTTTGGGTGAATACACGTTTATGTATGTATATGTATGTGTATGATTTGTTTGGGGCTTGAATTCAGGCTTGGGTATGCTTGAATGATGCCATAGTATGTTTCCCTAAGGTTGAGA
This sequence comes from Flaveria trinervia, assembly GCA_025506515.1. NCBI lineage: Eukaryota > Viridiplantae > Streptophyta > Magnoliopsida > Asterales > Asteraceae > Flaveria > Flaveria trinervia. Next base: position 16,638,069 of record CM046442.1, on the reverse strand, counting down.
AGGGTTTATTTGAGCTCAAACAAGGTTTGGAAGAGTTTGGAGGCCGAAAGGTGCGGCTGCAGTTCGGGACGAGCTGCATTCTGCACCAGCTAGGGCTATGCGACAAACTGGAGGTCCAAACGACTGATTGGAAGTCGATTGGGTTCATACGCATGAAAGGAAGACGATCGAGGTTCATTCGCACGAAAGTGGTGCGACTGAGGGTCATACGCATGAAGGGCTATGCGACTGAAGGAAATGTGGATAAAGGCCATGCGACTAAGTGAAATCGGATGAAGGCCGTGCGACTGAGTGAAATGCGGATGAAGGTCATGCGACTGAAAGTCATACGACTAGAGTCCATACGCCTATGAGTCATGCGATTGAGGCCCATATGCACGAAAGGTGTGCGACTTAGGGCCATTCACATGAAGGTCATGCGACTGAGGTCCATACGCCCGAATGTCATGCGATTGAGGTCCATATGCATGAAAGTATGCGGTTCGAGGTCATGCGCCTAGAATGCATACGACTAAGTGTTCCCATGCGCCCAAGAGGTGATGCGCCTAAACAGTCCTCATACGACAGAAGTCATGCAACTAGAGAGTTCATACGCATGTAGATCATGCGACTGGAGCGTTCATACGCATGGAGGTCATGCGGCTGGAGCTCCATACGCCTAAGTGTTGGTGCGCCCGAATATGGTTTATGCGCCCAGGAGTTTTGAGGGACTTTGAGAGGTGATGGTCGAGATGGATTTCCTCGATGAAGTGATGGCATGGACGGTATAAGATGACGTACGATGATGAGCCAATGATGATGATTATGTGACGCATGATGATGTGCGATGACGTATGGTTATGTGATGTGATGCGCGTGATTCGTGTGATGATGATGTCGTGTGCTTGTGCACGTTGTACGCTATGCATGATGTATGTTATGGGTGTGCGATGTTGCCCTGTGTGTTTGATGTTGTATGTTTTATGTTCCTTATTATTATTATGTATGTTTATCTTTCCATGGCTTTGCCTTGAACGTTAATGAATGTAATGAAAGTATTATGTAACGTAGAGTGGAAGATAATGAAAAGAGGAACGTAATGAATGAATGCATGCATTAATGAATGAGTGAACAAATGAAAGGCTTGCAAGCATATGTATGAGGTGAGCGACTCTGTGTCGCAACAGACTCGAAAGAGGTCCTTGTCGTGTACTTCGGTAGTGTGTCAGTCTTCGGACATGAGTCGGGGGTTTGGTTACAGGCCCTGGCACAGTATTAGTCTTTGGACATTAGTCGGTGGTGTTGCATGAGACAGGATCCGGATGAATGAGAAGAGGATTGCGTACTCCGGTACTGTGTCAGTCATCGGACATGAGTCGGGGGTTTGTGTACAGGCCCCGGCATAGTATCAGTCTTCAGACATGAGTCAGGAGTAGTGCGTGAGACTGAGATGAGATGAAAGAGAAGCGAATCGCGTACTCCGGTGCTGTGTCAGTCTTCGGAAATGAGTCGGGAGTATGGCGTGAGTTGATGAATGAGAAAGGTAATGATGGAAGGAATGAACGTATGAAATGAACGTTAGCAAAATATCTTAATATTGTACTAAGCGAGATCTTTGTCATTCGACCTCAGTAATCGTGGCTGAGTGCCATGAAGAGGGTAAAGTCTGACCAGATCTTGAACGGTATGAACGAATGATGAAGATAATAATGATACTATTCGTATGTACGTATGATATATGATCACGAACGAATGTAAAGTACTGTATGATTTTGAAAGAAAGTAAAGAACGGTTTTACGAAAGAAAAGTATGTTTTATTATAAAACTAGAACTCACTCTGTAACGCTGACTTTGATGTGTTTCCAATTGACAGGTATGTTGCTGAGGATGGCACGGAGCGACTACTCAGTTCTATTGGAATGGCATCCATTATTATAAGGCTTTTGTAACGGAATGTAAAATGATATTATGTACTGAACAGTTGTAGTATTTTTGCAAGGGCATTTTGATGAAATGAAAATGTTGTTTTGTTTTTAATGTTTCCACTGCGATGTTTTTATGTAAGATGACGAAAATTATGTTTTGAGTGCGATGAATGACCAGCTGTAAGCGTCCTAGGAACGGGGGCTTACAAGTTGGTATCAGAGCTAAAGTTTAAGTGAATTGGTTAAATATTTTGAAAAACCTAATCTTAAACTGAGAATGGGACGAAAAGGGAAGGGATGCCAATCTGAGTAGCTGCGTGCCATCAGGTATTTTCATAAAGTTAACCGATATTAAGTGCGCATGTTATGTGGTTTATGTGTTGCTGATAGATTTAGATACTGATGTAATCAGGACAGGTAATGCTCGGGGTATGAAGAGTAAAGTAAGTGGCTAAGCACAACTGGCCACTGTAATTAGAGACTTACTATACTTGACATAAACAGAGCTGTTTCCTTGAATGACCGTGTTGGTGTTGAATCTTTTAGTGTGTTAGAAGATGGCTGGTTGTAGATCATCAAAAGCTTCACGAGGTGGAGGTGGCGGTGGACGTGGTATTGAACCACGGGTCACAAGAGGAAGGTCTAGGGCTGAAAGAGTGGTTCATGAGGAACCCGAGACCCCTCATCCGGAGGGTGGTGATGAGAGTGCTAATCTGCGAGCCTCGATGAGAGAGGCAGTTGCGGAGGAAGTGCATCAGGCCATGTAGACGATCCTACCATCTGAAGTGACAGAAATGATAAAGGGTGTTAGAGATGGGGAGAGATAGGAAAGGGGTAGACCTTCAAGCGAAAGGAGACAACCCGAGACTGAAACGGTTTTTTCTCGATGACGAAGAGGAAGAAAAGGAAGAGTCTGCGCATGAGGCGGCATGAGGCTGTAACTATGGGGCGTTTCAACGATGCAAGCCCCCAACTTTTGATGGAAACAACACTGCTGGTACTGCTCACCGATGGGTGAGAGAGATGGAAGTTGTATTGAATATCAGCGAGTGCCGGGAGGATCAGAAAGTAAAGTTTGCTGCCCATTCTTTTGTGGACTCGGCTCTGTGCTGGTGGACAATATAGTCCAAGCTGAGGGTAGCGGGGCTATTAGGAGAATGAGATGGTGGGAGCTGATGAAGTTGGTTATTAAGGAGTTATGTCCTCACCGAGTGATGGACAAGGTTGAGAGGGAGTTCCTGCAACTGAAGGCGGGAACCTAACACATCAACAATATACCACGAAGTTCAACGAGATGGCACGTCTGGTGCCGGATCAGTGACACCTCTTTCATGAAAGATCAAGGTATATTCAGGGCTTGCCGGCGGACATCCATAGGCACATGATCGCTGCCTGACCGAGCACGTTTAGTTCAGCAGTTGACCTGGCGGGAAGGTTGTATGACGAGCGGGGGGTGATGGCGATGACAGACGAATGGGAGGAGCGAGCCTATGTTAAAAAGGGGAAAGGAAGGCGAGACAATGATTGTGGATTTGGGTATGAAGGTATGGCGTCGAGGGACGATGATCGGAAGAGAATAGAAAGAAAAGGAGAAGTATGCAAAAAGTGTGGTAGAGGCCATGAGGGGGAATGCAAGTGGGGACCGAACGTCTGTTTCCAGTGTGGGAAGGAAGGCCACAGGGTGAGGGATTGCCGCACGGCTAAGTTCTACGACTGTGGCGAGACTGGACACCTGAGCAGGGATTGTAAAAAGTCGAAGGCAGGAAGCTCCGGTGCGAGGAAAGGGAACAAAGGGTGAAGGCTAGAGCTATTTCCATGACCGAGAGGAGGCTAGAGCGGACTTCGACTAGACGTCAGGTACGTTTCTGGTAATTTAAAATTTGTGCATCTATGATTTGAATGCGATGCTAGTAGTAGTCTCGTTCCTACTGCTTTTTGTTGTAAGTGGCATGTTAGGAGAAGGAACATCGATGAGCCCTTCGATGTAGAGATTGCAATTAATGAATCCACTAGGTTACCTAGATGCCCTAGAGGATTGCGGGATAGAATTGAAAAAGCTTTTGTTCCTGCTAGACCATTCAGGACAGACTTGGATGGATAGGTGTACACCATAAGGTGAATGGGTTAGCAATCCATGAAGCGTGGACATATCGCCCACTTGGCTGATGTAAGGTATGTGGATATACTAATATCTCAACCGTCAGATGTATCGGGACATGAGTAAAGATTATTGGTGGCCAGGTATGAAGCGTGATATGATGGAGTAAGTGAGTAAATACCTTACTTGTCTACAAGTGAAGGCCGAACACCAATGACGTATGGGAAATATTGAGGTTACTGAGGCTAAGACTGAGAAGCTCGAAAGGATCAAAGCCCTGATGGAAGTAGCCAAAGATAGACCAGAAGTCGTATGTTGATAAACGAAGTTGAGCGATTGAATTCCATGTGAGAGAGTGGAAAAGAGATGAGACAATATTGCCCGCAATGGTTCAAGGCACAACAGGTTTCGGGGACGAAACCTATTTAAGGGGGGTGGACTTGTAACACCCGGAAATTTTCTTTGAAGCCGACGAAATAAGAAAAGAAATAAAGTCTAAAGTCGAGGGACCAAACCCGCCAATGAGAGAAAACTTGATGAGTGGGAGTATAAAAGGGGGAGGGCAGTCCACACCCTCCTCATTCTTGCAAAAACTCAGCCAAGAAGAGAGAAAAGGAGAAAAAGAGGAGACAAGCTTGGTTCGGGCGGATTCAGATGTGAAAATCGACGTGTAGCGGGTCAAATCGAAGCTTTACTCGACAGGATCGTTAAGGTAAGTTCTAGGACCCCTCTTTTATACGTTGTTTGAATGATTTTGGGGCTGGAACACATCTGAAAACTATTTTTCGGGTTTTTGGGTGAATACCCGTTTATGTATGTATATGTATTTGTATGATTCATTTAGGGCTTGATTTCGGGCTTGGGTATGCTTGAATGATGTCATAGTATGTTTCCCTAAGGTTTAGAAGGGTTGATTTGAGCTCAAACGAGGTTTGGAAGAGTTTGGAGGCCGAAAGGTGCGGCTGCAGTTCGGGACGAGCTGCATTCTACACCGGCTAGGGCTATGCGACCGACTGGAGGTCCAGACGATCGATTGGAAGGCGATTGGGTTCATACGCATGAAAGGAAGGCGACTGAGGTTCATACGCACGGAAGTGGTACAACTGAGGGTCATACGCATGAAGGGCTATGCGACTGAAGGAAATGCGGATGAAGGCCGTACGACTAAGTGAAATGCGGATTAAGGCCGTGTGACGGAGTGAAATGCGGATGAAGGTCATGCGACTGGAAGTCACGCGACTAGAGTCCATACACCTGTGAGTCGTGCGATTGAGGTCCATACGCACGAAAGGTGTGCGACTAAGGGCCATTCGCATGAAGGTCATGCGAATGAGGTCCATACGCCCGGATGTCATGCGATTGAGGTCCATACGCATGAAAGTATGTGGTTGGAGGTCATGCGCCTAGAATGCATACGACTAAGTGTTCCCATGCGCCCAAGAGGTGATGCGCCTAAACAGTCCTCAAACGTCTGAAGTCATGCGACTGGAGAGTTCATACGCGTGAAGATCATGCAACTGGAGTGTTCATACGCATGGAGGTCATGCGGCTGGAGCTCCATACGCCTAAGTGTTGGTGCGCCCGAATAAGGTTTATGCGCCCAGGAGTTTGAGGGACTTTGAGAGGTGATGGTCGAGATGGATTTCCTCGACGATGTGATGGGCATGGAGGGTATAAGATGACATATGATGATGAGCCAATGATGATGATGATGTGATGCATGATGATGTGCGATGACGTATGGTTGTGTGATGTGATGCACGTGATTCGTGTGATGATGATGTCATGTGCTTGTGCACGTTGTATGCTATGCATGATGTATGTTATGGGAGTGCGATGTTGCCCTGTGTGTTTGATGTTGTATGTTTTATGTTCCTTATTATTATTATGTATGTTTATCTTTCCATGGCTTTGCGTTGAACGTTAATAAATGTAATGAAAGTATTATGTAACGTAAAGTGGAAGATAATGAAAAGAGGAACGTAATGAATGAATGCATGCATTAATGAATGAGTGAACGAATGAAAGACTTGCAAGCATATTTATGAGGTGAGCGACTTTGTGTCGCAACAGACTCGAAAGAAGTCCTTGTTGTGTACTCCAGTACTGTGTCAGTCTTCGGACATGAGTCAGGGGTTTGGTTACAGGCCCCGGCACAGTATCAGTCTTCGGACATGAGTCGGGGGTGTTGCATGAGACAGGATCGAGATGAATGAGAAGAGGATCGCGTACTCTGGTACTGTGTCAGTCTTCGGACATGAGTCGGGGATTTGTGTATAGGCCCCGTCATAGTATCAGTCTTCGAACATGAGTCGGGAGTAGTGCGTGAGACTGAGATGAGATAAAAGAGAAACGAACCGGGTACTGCGGTGCTGTGTCAGTCTTTGGACATGAGTCGGGGGTTTGTGTACAGACCCCGGCACAGTACCAGTCTTCGGACATGAGTCGGGAGTATGGCATGAGTTGATGAATGAGAAGGTAATGATGGAAGGAACGAACGTATGAAATGCACGTTAACGAAATATCTTAATAATGTACTAAACGAGATCTTTGTCATTCGACCTCAGTAATCATGGCTGAGTGCCACGAAGAGGGTAAAGTCTGACCAGATCTAGAACGGTATGAACGAATGATGAAGATAATAATGACACTATTCTTATGTACGTATGATGTATGATCACGAACGAATGTAAAGTACCGTATGATTTTGAAAGAAAGTAAAGAACGGTTTTACGAAGGAAAAGTATGTTTTATTATTAAACTAGAACTCACTCAGCAACGCTGACTTTGATGTGTTTCTAGTTGGTAGGTATGTTGCTGAGGATGGCACGGAGCGACTACTCAGTTCTTTTGGAATGACATCCATTATTATAAGGCTTTTTTAATGGAATGTAAAATGATATTATGTAATGAACAGTTGTAGTATTTTTGCAAGGGCATTTTGATGAAATGAAAATGTTGTTTTGTTTTTAATGTTTCCGCTGCGACGTTTTTATGTAAGATGACAAAAATTATGTTTTGAGGGCGATGAATGACCAGCTGTAAGCGTCCCGGGAACGGGGCCTTACACCATGCCCCTTTGCACCCCTTTCCCCAAAATTTTGTTCTTTTTCGCACATTTTACCCCTTAACTTGGGTAAAATGCCTTTCCCCCCTTTTTCTTTCTTTTTCTTCTTTCTTTGGCTAAAAAATAACCAGGTGTTACAAGTCCACCCCCCTTATATAGGTTTCGTCCCCCAAACCTGTCATCCTTCGAACAAATGTGGGTAATGCTGTCTCATCTCTTCTTCGGTCTCCTACGTAGACTCATATCACTTTCTATGCTTCCACTGTACGAGCACAAGGGGAACCACTTTATTCCTCAATCTCTTCTTTTTACGATCAATGATCATTACTGGTTGCTCCACATAATTGAGCAGGTCATCTACCTCGACATCTTTCAGTGGTACAATCATCCTTGTCTGCTAAACATTTCCTCAGATGAAATACATGGAATGTCGGATGAATTCCACTTAACTCCTCTGGTAACTGCAGTCTATAGGCCACCTCTCCTACTCGAGCAATGATTCGGAAAGGCCCTATGTACCTCGGGCTCAACTTGCCCCACTTTTTGAACCGAATGATACCTTTCCAAGGTGAGACTTTCAACATAACTTTATCACCCACCTGGAACTCAATCAGTCTATGTCGTTTATCAGCATATGACTTTTGCCTATCTTTAGCTGCCTTCATGAAGGCATTGATCCTTTCCAGCTTCTCAGTTGTAGCTTCGACCACCTCGACGCTCCCTAATTCTTTTTGTCTGATATCACCCCAACAAACGGGTGTTCTACACCTCCTACCGTATAGCATCTCATAAGGAGGCATACCAATAATGGCATGATAACTATTGTTATATGAGAACACAGCTAACGATAAGTGGTCATCCCAACTTCCTCCAAAGTCAATGACACATGCCCGAAGCATATCCTCCAGCGTCTGAATGGTCCTTTCCGACTGACCATCCGTCTGAGGATGATAAGTCGTGCTAATATGTAACCTCGTCCCCATTGCGTCATGGAATTTCTTCCAAAATTTAAATGTAAATCGGGTAACGATTAGACACTATAGACACCAGCACACCATGACGAGTTACAATCTCTTTAATGAACAGATCCGTCAACCTCTCAGATGAATATGTCTCCCGAATCAGTAGAAAGTGAGCACTTTTTGTCAAATGATCAACAATCACCCATATAGCATCATACCCTTGCGTGGTACGTGGTAGCTTCGTAATAAAATCCATGGTGATGTGCTCCCACTTCCACTCCGGTATATCCAAAGGTTAGATCTTCCCATACGGCTTTTGGTGCTTGGCCTTCACTTGTAAACAAGTAAGGCATTTACTCACATACTCTGCCACATCATGCTTCATACTCGGCCACCAATAATCTTTCTTCATATCTTGGTACATCTTTTTAGCATCGGGATGAATGGAGTATCGGGTTTTGTGAGCTTCATCCATAATCTTCACGCGTAGATCCCCAAAACGAGGAATCCACATCCGCCTGAATCGAGTTCTAACACTGAGTGTGTTTTCACCCAATTCCGCAACCAGACCTCTCATCCTTTCGAAGTTAAGATGATCTTCTTTCAATGCCTCATCTTGAAAATCTTTGGCTTGCTTCATCACCTCAGAGGTCATAACCATCTGAGAAGCCTTCACTCGAATCAGCTCGGGTCCCTCCTTTCGACTAAGGGCGTCCGCCACCACATTGGCTTTGCCCGGATGGTAATGGATCTCGCAATCATAGTCTTTTATAAGCTCCAACCATCTCCTCTGCCTCATGTTTAAGTCTTCTGGCTCGAAGAAGTACTTCATGCTCTTGTGGTCGGTGAATATGATGCACTTCATCCCGTATAAGTAGTGCCTCCAAATCTTTAACGCGAAGACCACGACTGCTAGCTCCAAGTCATGAGTAGGATAATTAACCTCATGAACTTTCAACTATCGGGATGCATAGGCTATAACCTTTCCTCTTTGCATCAACATACTTCCCAACCCCGAGTGAGAAGCATCTGAGTAAACCACCAAATCTTCACTTCCATCGGGCAATGACAAAATAGGAGCTTGAGTCAAATTTTCCTTTAACTCCTCAAATACCTTCTCTTGAGCTTGACCCCATACAAACTTTACATCCTTGCGGGTCAACTTGGTTAGTGGAGAAGCGATCTTAGAGAAGTCTTGAATGAATCTTCTATAATAGCCCGCCAAACCCAAGAAACTACGAATCTCGGATGGCGTCTTCAGAGACTTCCATTGCATCACCGCCTCCACCTTTGTCGGATCAACCATAATCCCTTCAGGATTCACCACATGACCCAAGAACTGAACTTCGCGCAACTAGAACGCACACTTGGAGAATTTTGCATACAACTTCTCCCTTCTCAACATTTCCAACACTTCTCATTCTCGTGACCGGCATGCTCATTCTTGCTCTTTGAATAAATCAGGATATCATTAATAAACACAATCACTGATTTATCCAACATCGGCCGACACACTCGTTTCATCAAGTCCATAAAAGCAGCTGACAAGTTAGTCAAACCAAAAGACATAACGAGAAACTCGTAGTGTTTGTAGCGCATGCGAAAAGCTGTTTTAGGGATATCCTGCTCTTTTACCTTTAACTGATAGTAGCCAGATCAAAGATCTATCCTCGAGAACCAATTGGCACCTTGAAGCTGATCAAAAAAATTATCAATTCTCAGTAATGGATATCGGTTCTTTATTGTCAACTTATTCAGCTCACGGTAGTCGATACACATCCTCATGCTACCGTCTTTCTTCTTCACAAATAAGACCGGAGCACCTCAATGAGAGATACTTGGTCGAATGAACCCCTTATCAAGTAACTTCTGCAGTTGTTCCATCAACTCCTTCATCTTAGTCGGAGCCAACCGATGCGGTGTCTTAGCAACAGGTTGGACACCTGGTATCAAATCAATCTGGAACTCGATCCCCGGTTAGGTGGCACTCCTGGTAAGTATTCGGGAAAATTAATTTTTATGAAGAGAGATGAATTGTTTGAGGGAAAATAAAGTAAGGATGTTTAAAAGAATGACAAATGTTAAAAAGGTGGTTAAGAATATGACATGTCAAAAGAAACATTCTTTTATTTGTATCAATAGATTTACTCATATGCAATTTCAATCATATCCTTTTATAATTATTACATTTTTATTACTAATTATTTAATATTTTATTAATTCAATCCGTGTAATACACGGGTTTCTAACCTAGTGAATTATACTGCACGTGTGTACTTCAAGGTTGGTAATGTAAATAACAATAAAAGCAGAACAAAATTTTATATTTTTTTACATATGTAGTCTAATTTATTCATCTTCTATAGTCCTATATAACAAAGAACTATTTAGATTTTTTTTAAAACAAAAATCTCTTATAAAGTTAACATATTTTCTTTTCTATAAAATACAGTTCTATAAAAAATAATATTTAAGTAGGGGCCGGTTACTATACAAATGTAATTTCCATATGAAGCGTATGAAGTCACCAGAGCATGATACGTATTTCTTGGTGGATGGGTAGTTTGTCCACGCAACAATTACGCACAAAAAGTATATAATTACGCAAGTTATATTTATAATTACGCAAGTTATATATATTATTATGCAAGTTATATTTATTATTACACAAAGAAAAATTACTCGTGTTATAAAATATAATCACACATTTATATTTATAATTACATAAGTTATATTTCTAATTACGCAAGTTAAGCTCAATATTATGCAGTTAATAATCATGCAAGTTATACGCACAATACATAGACTTTTTTAAAAATGTTAATTTAAAACAAAAAGTATACCAATACTATATTCATATTAAAGAGGAGAAAATATTTGATTTTATGGTGTATTTTAAAGAAAAAAGATAATGTCATACAAAAAAGTTCTATGTTTAAAAAAACAGAAGGATTTTGAAAAAGTCAACAATTGTAAATTATTTCAAAATTTACATGTCCAAACATATTGCTTGCGTAATTATTAGATCTTTAATTTGAACCACTGACCGTTTAAATCGATGACTCTTATTATTCCGTACAGTTCACACGGATTTTTTACTTTGTATCGTAAACTTATGTATTTCGTTACTAATATTTTAAATATATTTAATAATTAAATTTTGAATTGTGTTAATGCGTAAAAAAGGAAAGTTTAAATATCTGGAAATTTATAAAAAGTTAAAAACATTAAATGGTCCAAACACAAAAGATTATTTTGATGGGAAAAAATAGTTTATTGTGCTCTATTTTTCCAAAAACAAAAGAAATATATTATATAGATTAATAATTTTCTTGAATTCAAGCTTTTATCTAATAAATCTAGACTGAATTACGATTTGACTCATTTAAATCCCTATATAATCTAGAACATCTAATAAAATAAGGTTTATTTTGCTACTTGTCTTTCTTTCAACCCATATTTTTGTCACTTGTTATTTTTTTTATATTCAAAATCAATTTTCCCTTTAAAAGAATATTATAGTAATTTAAATACTCATATAAATTTTTCTCTCTTACTAATACTTATATAAATTTATCTCTCTACTAAATAATAAATTTAAAAATTATTATGTTTCTCTCTCTTGTTTAATAGTTTTTTTAAATCAAACAGTTTTTTAAATAGATTTAATGAAGGAAATTAGAAATAGCATCTTTTAATTAAAATCTAAATAAAAAACTAAAGTTTTATATAATATGAAATTTTTAAAACATTAAACATTTTTAACAAAATAATTTAAATCGTTTTGCTTTTAAAAAATTATAAACAAGTGAAATGTTTTAAAAAGTCTTATTAAAACAATCAGAATAATTACAAACCATATTTTTTTAAAATCAAGATTTTTATTAAATTTTTTTTATAAAAAGTCTTAAAATGAATGTTTAAAAATAAAACTATTTTATATCTTGAACTATTACGTATATGTTGATACATGTGTCCCTAGTTTCTGATCTTAATGTAATATCTTTGTATTATCTTACGCTTATGTAATTGTAATTGTATAGGTACTTGATGAAATACAAATGTTTGATTGTGTTTATAATGTTTAATATTTCATTAATAAGTTGTTTAACGCATATTGACTTGATTATATAGGTTTGTGATTGTTGAAGTGTTATGCATAATGTTATACTATTGAATACACTCAAAGTTGGTGAAGTGAAGTTCTCATGCGTCCGACTGGACCATGCGCCCCAATAGTGGTCATGCGTTCGAATGGCCATGCGACTGAGTGTCCATGCGCCTAAATAGTTCATACGCCTGAACAACTTCATGCGTCTAACTCTGTCGCACGACTGAACACTCAGCCTTGCGAATGGATCAACCGCATGTCTCAATCGCACGAATGAACCATGCCAATGGTTTAGTCGCCCAAATGAGCAACCCTAACCTATAAATACCACCTAATTCATGGAAAAACAGAAGGATTGAATCCACTTCGACTCCAGACGTACCCTAGCCGTCCAGAAGCCTATAAGCTCGTACTCCAAGTTCATAGAACGCTGCAGATCAATTCCTAATCGATTCTTGACGTTAGATTCAATTCGTTATTGTGTCTACGTGCGTTCTCACTGATTGGATCGTCAATCAAATAGTATTCCACACTATTTGGTTTGGTTTAACACGTTAATCAGTTGGTGTTTGGTCAAATACCAGATCCTAGCAAGTGGTATCAGAGCTATAGGCTCTTGATTACGTGTTGATTCAATCGGTTTGATACAAAATTGTGTTTTTGCATCAAAAACGCAATTCTTTTGTGTCTAACGGAGTCTTGGAAGTTTCCTGATCGAAAAGTGTAGGTTTTACGGCATACGGCTATTAGGGTTTAATAAAATTCTTGTTTTTACGACCAAAACAAGTTTAACCTACGAATTATCAAACTTCAGCAGGTTCAGTCGCACGATTGGCTCAATCGCATGACTGAGTTCATACGCATCCTTCAACCGCACGATTGAACTCATTCGTACCCTCATTCGTACGTCTGAGATCTTCATTCGGATCGCTCAACCGCAGTAGTTTATTCGTACGACTGCCTCATCCGCATTTGCTTAGTCGCACGATTATCCCATCCGCACTTGTTAAATCGCCCGAATAAGCCCAATCGCATACCTTCATTCGCACCCATCAGCAGCTTGTCAAATAGTAAAGTCAAGTGTAATGGAGGATCGGTTTTCAGCATACATAGCAAGTAGAGATACACGTATTTAGAATCTACTGCTGTTGGAGAACGAAGTGGGGATTCACAATAAACCCCCAAAACTTATTACGTTAGACGACTACCCACAATGGAAGTAACGTTTCAAAATCTACTTAAATGGAGTGGATACAAATTTGTGGGAGGCAATAGAGTCGGGGTACAACATGATAGTTGGAGCTGACAGAGTAAAACTTACTCTAAGTGGCATGTCGGATGCACAGAAGGTAAAACACAACGTTGAGAAGAAAGTCTACGCCTTGCTTACTCAGTCTATTCCGAAGGATATTTTCCATCAGTATTCGGTGTATACTCAAGCCAAGAAACTTTGGGATGCGTTGGAGAAGAGGTATGACAGGAATGCCTCTCTGAAGGCTATCAAGGCAAAAGCATTGAAGAAGGAGTTTGACAACTTCTCTTCAATGGGAAAAGAAGGCCTTGATGATGTGATCGATAGATTCTACCACTTAATGAGTGAGATGCACACTCATGGAGTGGTTACTTCGATGGAAGATAAGGTATCCAACTTTGATGATGGATTACCAGAAAAATGGGGTTCGTTTGTTTCTAATCTCAGACAGAATGGAATGCTCTTGAAGTTAGATATAAATGACTTCATTCTGAAACTGAGAGAAGAGGAGCTGAGAATGAAGTATCGAGCCCAAAAGGCCAACTACGATCAGAATCCTGCACTCTACAATGCTACTCCTTCAGTCAAGAAATCTGGAGCACCACTGCAAACCGCCTTCATCTTAAGCGCAGGAGTTCCAGCACAACCCTCAACTTCATGATCAAAAATGTCAGGGTCGTCTAGCACCCAATATATAATACCTGAAGCTAATGCAGCAAAGCTGAAAACCGACAACCTCGGGAATGTAACTGTGGAGGTGGCCAGAGAACATATGGACCTTTTAGCTGCGGTGGTTCAATCCTACGATGGATTAATTGCTGGAAAGATAGGTAACTGCCACTTGGCAGATGAAGATTATGAGCAGGTGGATGAAATGGAGTTAAAACGTATGGACATAATGTGGGCTCTGGCAAGTGCTGTCCGACGAGCTAAAAAGTTTGTCAAAAACACCGGACAGAACCTGGTTGCAACAAAAGACACAACCTTTGGGTTTGATAAGTCAAAGGTTACATGTTTCAACTGCGGTGAGAAGGGACGCTTCAAGAGGGAGTGTATAAAACCAAAGAAGACAGGTAATGGAAATCTCTTCTCGTCATTTAACCGTCAAGATAAGTCCACAACTAGTAATGCAGACTCATCAAGTAAGGATCCAAAAGCCTTAACTGCTAATAAAGATGAAGGACAGGACTAGAGCTTTCAGTTCGTCTCACCAGGAGAGTCAAATATAGCTAGTGTGGAGGATATTGATGACGATTCTGCAAGTGAAGGAGATATAGCAGTAGAGCTCGCAATGTCAAACTCTGAAGATACTGCAAATGTAGTCAACTACCTGCCTGAAGAAGAAAAATCTACATCATCATCTGAATCACCAGAACCATGAGACAACCGAGCCAACACTCATGGCTGATTCTTCTTTAACATCCCAGGTAAGTACTACTGACCAACTGTTTAATAATCATGCTTGCTTAAAATGTAATAAATTAAGATAAGTTATAGATTCAAAATTTGCGAGGCTATTATATCATAATGATAGCTTAGTGAAGGATCTGGAATTGTGCACAGAAGCAAATAAAGTATTGAAACAAAACGAGCATAGTTACAAGGAAAAGATAGACCTATTAAATAAACAGCTTAGGGAAACTGAGGTAGTTGCCTTTAACCAAGAAAATGACATTAGGTACTATCTGAACTCTCTTGAGGACACTAAGAAGCAAAATGCAGTTTTAGAAATAGAAGTCAATTCATTAAAACAAAAACTGCATAGTTGGACAAGCTCATCACACATTGTCCAACACTTAGTAAGAGAGAGAAATAATGGGGAGGGACTGGGATACAAAGTGGTTCCACCACCACCTTAGACCTTGATGAACACCAAAAGTAAACCAATTAACAATAACCCCATCAAGGATCACGTGGTGTCTACTCCTCTTGTTAGCGATCCGGATTCCGTAAGTAAATCAAGTGAATATGACCCTAAACAAAAGGAGGCCACTTCAAAGGCAATAGGAAAGATGCCTTGTGTTAACCTGGAAAAAGAATTTGAAAGGGTTAGTTTAAAGTCAAGGTCAAACAAAGTCAAATAAGAACCTAAAAAGACTATAAAATCTACTCAATCGTGTGCATCATGTCATAGTCCAGGGAAACAAGAGATTAAAGATGTAAAACCAGGTAAAACAATTAATTTTGTAAAACCAACTCATACATCTAACAAAGTAGTGCCTTGGTCCAAACACACTAAGGTTGACCGTGTGACAAGTATATCTCCACCAAAACAAATAAATCGTAAAGTTGAAAGGAGATCCTGCTATAATTGTGGAGAGTATGGTCACATAGCGTCTCACTGTCCTTATTATCAGACACCGAGGAAGAAAGTTGAACTCACAGGGTGTTCGCTATATTCTGAGACTAACACGTGGATTGTCGATAGCGGAGCATCCAGGCACATGACAGGGAACAAAGCTCATTTATCAAATGTCAGACAAATTAAAGGAGGGCATGTTTCATTTACTGGAAACAAAGGCGGGTACATCACAGCCCAAGGAGAAGTGGGAAATGAGAAAGTTAAGTTTGATAAGGTAAACTATGTCCAACAATTACAAAATAACTTACTTTCTGTTTCTCAAATCTGTGATAAATGATTCAAGGTAGTTTTTGACAACAAGAAGTGTTACATTCTAAAGAAGGACTACGTGATTCCGGAGGATCAGATCCTAATGTCAGCTTTAAGATAGTTTTTGACAACAAGAAGTGTTACATTCTAAACTTCCAACTCCTGGATTTTTGTGTTGCGTGCAAAAAGGGCAAACAGACGAAGAAATCTCATAAGGAAAAGAAAGTTCATTCTATAGAACTTCCACTAGAGCTTCTTCACATGGATCTGTTTGGTCCAGTCAGTACAAGAAGCATCGCAGGCGACTTGCTATGTAGTTACCGATGACTACTCATGGTTCTCTTGGGTAATGTTTATGAAATCCAAATCAGAAACATTTGAATCCTTCAAGGAATTGGTAACTACACTAGAATCCCTATACAAGCTGAAGTTAAGACAGGTGCGCTCAGACAACGGAACCGAGTTCAAGAATCAGAGGATGGAGGACTATTGCAAGGAAAAGGGAATTGTGCATCAATTTACCTCGGCTTATACCCCTTAGATGAATGGCTTTGCTGAACGAAAGAACCGCAGCTTGATAGAGACGGCACAGACAATGCTTGCAGACTCGAAACTGCCTATACAATTTTGGAATGAAGCAGTGACAAATGCATGTTATACTCTCAATCGAGTTCTGGTAGTAAAAAGCCTTGGAAAAATGTGCTACGAGTTATTACAGCGACGTAAACCTAACTTGGAATATCTCGAGCCGTTTGGCGCTCTGTGCACCCTGCTGAAAAAGACTCAGGAGGGAAAATTCAGTGAGAAGGTTGATGAAGGGATCTTCTTAGGATACAACATACCGAACAAGAGAGTTTACAACAACTCAACGGGTCAAGTAGAGGTATGGTGTAATGTTGATGTTCAGAGATATATCACACCGCCTGCTGGAAAAGGGCCTGCTTACTTCTTCGACTATGATGGATTCTTCAAGTCCTTCAACATATCTCTTCCTTCTTCAGAAGACGAGTTGGAAAAACAAGATGATGTACGATGTCTTGAACACACCGTCTCAAGATTCAACAAGTCATGATCCTACCAACTCAGGGGGAGCAGTTGATATGAGTGACTCCTCCTCTGGTGAAGAAAATGAAGAAAATGATCAGATCAACCAGGATGTACAGGTTCCGACTACCACAAGTTCACAAGCATCGGCTAGTGATGCTTCTGAACTTTCTGAACCTTAGACTCCTATCGCCTCAGATCCAGAACCAAATAGTCATAATCTTGACTCTGAGGTGGTTGTTCCGACAACCCCTGGCTCACGTCTAAACGTGTATCATCATTTGGATACCTTCACGAGGGTGAGATCAAGGGTTCAGACTAGAAATCAGCTGTACTCCGCTGATTATGCCTCTGTGATGGAAACAGGATACCTTCACGAGGGTGCATACCGCGTCTTTGTGTCTCAGTTTGAGCCAAAGTATGTTAGTGAAGCACTAAATGATGAGGCTTGGGTTAGTGCCATGTAGGAAGAACTCCTTCAGTTTAAGAAGTTAGGTGTATGGACACTAGTGGATAGACCTAAAGGTGCTAAAGTCATTGGTACCAAATGGGTCTTGAAATGTAAGAAAGATGATCAGAGAGTGATCATCAAAAACAAGGCTCGGCTTTTTGTCTAGGGTTTTCTATAAGTTGAAGGTATCGACTACAATGAAGTATTTGCACCAGTGGCAAGGATGGAAGCCATCCGCATCTCCCTTGCCTATGCTATGAAAATAAAAGTCTATCAGCTAGATGTTAAGAGTGCATTCCTTCACGGTGAAATCAGAGAAACAGTGTATGTCAGTCAACCCGAGGGATTTGAAGATCCATATCATCGGGATAGAGTTTACAAACTCGACAAGGCTCTATACGGGCTTCATCAAGCTCCACGGGCTTGGTATGAGAAACTCTTGACTCATCTTGTGAAACACGGATTTCGCAGGGGAGTCATTGACTGCACACTATTTATGAAAGAAAAAGATGGAGACTTACTGCTAGTACAGATCTATGTAGATGACATAATCTTCGGTTCAAAGAACGAAGAATTATGCAAAGAATTCGAAACAGTAATGAAGGCTGAGTTTGAGATGAGTGCCATGGGGGAGATGAAGTTCTTTCTCGGGTTACAAGTAGATCAGACGCCAAATAGAATCTTCTTACATCAGACCAAGTATGTAGTAGATATTCTCAGTCGGTTTGACATGGAGAATGCTTCCATAGCTGGCACTCCACTGGCTACAAACCATGATGTAGCACCCGATGAGAATGGTGATCTGGTAGATGCCACTATGTATCGCGGGATGATTGGATCTCTCATGTATCTCACTGCCTCCAGACCAGATATCATGTATGTGACATGTTTATGCTCGCGATATCAGGCAAAGCCTAAGGTGAATCATCTAATTGGGGTCAAAAGGATATTTTGTTATCTGAAGGGCACACCCACACTTGGGTTGTGGTATCCTCATGATGATGACTTTGAACTTACAGAGTATAGTGACTCGATTACGGCGGCTGCAAGATGAACTACAAATCTACATCAGCAGGGTGCCAGTTCTTTGGGAGAAGATTAGTAACCTGGCAGTGTAAGAAGCAGACCTCGGTTGCTTTGTCAACCTGTGAAGCCGAATACGTTGCTGCTGCAAGCTGCTGTTCCCAAATCATATGGATTCAACAGCAAATGCGGGATTACGGTTTGCATTTCACTTCCACCCCTGTATTTGTTGATAACTCTGCTGCGATTGCAGTCACTAAAAACCCGGTCCAACATCCTAAGACCAAACACATCGGAATCAAATATCACTTCATACGTGACTGTTTTGAAAAGATTTCAATCGATGTGATAAAAATAAACACTGATTTTCAACGTGCTGACCTCTATACAAAGGCTTTTGACAAACCACGTTTGCTATATTTGTTAGAGGTCAATGGCGTTAAGGAGAAAAGTGAGGTCATTTCTGAAGATGACCATGTATAGTCCGATGCGTCGCGTCTAGATTCTTCTATTTTTTAAATTTTAGTGTTACTTAAGTTTAATTCTCTTGTTTTGTTTAATGTTAGTTCGTTAATTACACTTAGTGTCGGTTCTTGCTCATTAAAATCCTAAAACACAAATCTTAGAGGTTTTAGTATTTTAGGGGGAGAATAGTTATATAGAAGAAAAATGAGGGAAAAGGAAAGGCAAGCCAATAATAAATAAGATCGTACGTGTGATACCGATTTAACGTGTGGAATATGATATTACATAGGTACAAACCATTTGGGACTTTAAAAATCAAAATTGAAAAAGATGCAAAGTTCAAGTATAAGTCTGTGTTGTCTGAGCAATATAAAAGGAAATATGATAGTTAAGCTAGCTACTACTAAGGTAACACAAAGAAAGTAGACCTAGAGGTGGCTAGACCACAGTTGATATGTCGGTAGATTCAACACAATAGATGACTAGACCTTTTTGGTGATCTCAAGATTAAACTAAAACGTTTGACTAGCTGTGGGTAACACCTTATCCCTGGTTAACACAATCAACAAGATTCCAATAAGGGGTGACGAGCAAAATAAACGCCACAAAAGTGTGCGTAAGACCAAAGAATGAGCAAAAGCACATGAAAAATGCAAATACAATCAAACTGACAACCTAGGTTGTTGGTGAGATTTGTGCAAAAAGAAGAAAAATTGCTCAAACAAGAAGATAGGTTATGTGCCTCTCTGCTGTGCGGTGGCACTGACCTGAGGATAAACATAACCTATATATTCTAGAATTCATCGTTGTTTGCCGCCTCTCTGCTGTGCGGTGGCACTGACCTGAGGATTGGCTTCTCTTTGAACGTTCTAAGAATAGTATCTTCTTGTACACTACCCTGAGACCACTCAAAAATCTCCTGAGGAATGTTGATTACCATATGAGTGTGGGATCTACAAATGCTTGTTGAAATAAACAAATCTTAAATGATCACCAAAGTGTGTTGAAAGTTTGTGTATGGATTTAAAAGGACAAGTATACTGACAATCACTGTGGCTACAATTCTTGAAAGTTCAAATCAGTGTGGGGACCTAAGAGTACTAGTATGATTTTCTAAATTTGCTAAATGACTCCAGATGAAAAACAAGGAAAGAGAATCAAAGTTGTTTTTAATAACTTGTCCTGAATGATTTGAATATCCTGTATGATTTCAACTTAAATTGATCCATGTATGGTTTAAATGTTTCAGGCTGCTCTCTCAAAATAATTATTCCTTAGAACTACATCTTAGGAATTAACTCTCACAAAAAACACAAAAACATGTCTTAGTTTGTTTAAGTTTTCAGTATTATTTCTCTTATTTCTATACAAAGTTTGTCAAATTCAGTATGTTAGTATCGGACTATGTCATGGAAGTTGATAAGGGACCTTATCATCTTAAAAGGATCACGTCTGAGGTGATTAAAAGTTTTAAGTTAAAATGATCATGTCTGAGATGATCATGTGTTCATAATGTTAAATCAAAAGTTTAAATGGGTTTAAAAGTCAAATGGTCATAAAGTTAGAAAAATTTGATGAGTATGACCCATTCGCACGACTGGACCATGAGTATGGACCAATCAGGCGAATGGACCATACTCATGCATTAAACAGCCGAATGGACATGAGTATGAGCCATTCACCCGAATGGGTTATCGGAATGTGCCATTCGTCCGATTGGGAGTATGCGACTGAGTCAGTCGACCGTCTGAGCTTCAGTCGGCCGACTGAAGGTGATCGACTGAGTAAATCGCCCGACTGAGCTTCATTCGCCCAAATGAACTGAGCGAATGGGTCCAGTTGGCCGATTGAACTCCGATTCAGTATATAAAGGGACACAGTCGATCGCATTCTTCTCACCACTTCCAATCGCCCTTAAATCGCACATCATACCATTACTCTGCCCAAATCTCTTTAGACTTCAATTAATCCTCCTTCTTGATATTTTGAAGTGCGTCTGCTTTCTTACAGGTAAAATGTGATGAAATCACACCAAAATCAGAAGAAATTAGTGCCCTAATTAGTGATTCGCGATTGAAACAAGAACAGACCACTCAATGGCCTAATAACCCACCGAAACCATGTAAAATGTTAATAATAAGGTTATTAGGTTATTAGTTAAGTGATTGCGAGTCTAACGAACCTTTTCACAATGTTTAATTTCATGATTTGGTCAAGACTCAAACCTAAGTCAACCAAACAGTAAGTCATGCGACTGGTCAAATGGATGAACTCCAATCGCACGATTGAGCCGGACGAATAGCTCAATCGGCCGAATGGGACATGCGAATGCGCTCAGTCGGCCGACTGAATCAACCGCAGGATCAGCCAACCGATTGAACTCAGTCGCATGTTCATTCACCCGAATGAGTCTAGTCGCATGATAGGATAACCGACTGTCCACAGTCGCATGATTCATTCGCATGAATGAATCAGAATGAATTCAAACAAGATACTTAGAACTGATTTGTGTTATGTGAGTATCTAATGATTATGTGTCTTGTATATCAGATTGATGGCTGCTAGATGGTCAATCAACCCTAAGCACAACATATGTGCTCATCTAGACCATACTACTCGGAATGGCGCCGAGTTTACAGAGATCATCATATTTCTTAGGCGATCAAGGTTCCACAAGGCCATTTCTACTCCTTGTACTCCCTACAGGTCTTTACACCAGGCATTTTGGGAGAATGCTTCTGTTGATCGATCATAAGAGCCGTATAGCATACGAAGCTCTATCTGTGGGATGGCTATCGAGATCACTGCTGCCGATATCCAGAGAGTACTTGAGCTGGGGGACGATACTGATCATCCCACCAAGCTACATCCACTAACAGTAAGAGGATGCTTTCTGAGGATTAAGTATGCTGGGGACATCAACTCAGGTGTGCTCAATAAAAGCAACCTGTGTCCCCAGTACAAGTACTTAGCACATGTCATATTGAAGTGCATCGCTTCCAGAAGAGGTGGGTTTGATGATCTTTCAGACCAGATCCAGAATGCCTATGTGGCACTGGTGCTGAACTATCCTTTCAGCTTCTCGAGCATGATCTTCTCTTACCTTGTGGAGAATCTGGAGGCAAAGGGTTTGAGAGAGTGTGTGCCCGAGAGCCTAGGGCTGCCGGATGAGAGGGGAGATCATGCTCGATCTTTCCCTTGCCAAGAGTCTTGATTCTTATGTTGTAACGAGCTTGTAATCGTTAGGTTTTATCAATGAAACCATTCAATTATAGTTCGTATTATTGTTTGACTTTTTGGTTTGTGCTGTTATTTATCCTTCCGTCAAGAACATGCTTGGATGTTTATCGATCCGAAAACCAACTTCACAGTAAATATAAATTTAATTATATTATATATTAAAATATTATACTGTAACTATTCATGTTTATTTTACATTAAATTTTAATCTATTTATTTAATGAGTGTTTAGCCTATCTATCTATCTATCTATATAAAAACTAAAATAATTGTGAAACAATTGTAAACTTTATTATACTTACTTTCTCATTTCTCTATATTATTAGTAATATATTAAATACTAATAATATTACTCATACCATTTTCAAATTGAAAATGTATAAGTTAATAAATTAAAAACGTATTTTTTATTAAAACACACTTTAAAAAATATAAAATAAAAAATACAACGAAATTAAAAAAAGCATTTTTCGTAAAACATATATTTAAAAATCACATTTTTTTATAAAACAAAAGTTTAAGAAAAATACATTATTGTTTATTTTACTTAAATTAACTATTTATACATACTTATAATCATATTTTATCATCAAGCATAATTTTATAATGCATAAAATTTTATTAATAATTATTTAATATTTTATTTATTCAGTCTGTGTATTACATGGGAACTGATAGTAAGTAATAAGAAAAAGTGACGTGTGTATTACACGGGAACTAACCTAGTACGTAATAAGAAAAAGTGACGAGAGGCAATACAATAAAACAAGACTACCATCTAATAAATTATTTGATGAAAAGGATTATGCTTAAAATATTTCTAATATTGGCGTTATATTTGAATCGATCATATAACTTGGTTTTGAACCTATTTGTGTTTTTAACGATGGTCACAACAACTAGAACAAGCGAAATAAAACTAATATATTTGTGAACGTCGACACTTATTTATATAATGAATTCTAACAAACAAATGTACCTTTCACATCAACACCACCAATTTATATGATTAATTTTATTGCATACTTATGCCTTACATGCCAAGCCGGCTATAATTTTGCAATGAAATATAAATAAGATAAGAGAATTAAACTTTTGTGTAAATGAAATATAAATAAGATAAGAGAATTAAACTTTTGTGTAGTCATCAGAATATGTTAATTTTATAAGAAGATCATTTTATTATTTTAAAGTAAAAGAGAAACATATAATTGTCACTACTTGTCAAATAAAACCTATTTATGAATGCTTAAGTGTGAATTTTGGAACGAGTCAAGCGTCTAAAATATAGTAAGAACAAGATTGCACGATATTAGTTTTGTTCAAACGGTGCAACAAAAATCATACTACTCTAATAAAATTGTAACTAGTTTTGTCACATGTTATATTTTATACATATCTAATGCCACATGTCATCTGAAAACTTAATAATAAATATTTTTCTCGTTCAAAAGAATTAAATCTACCAATTTTTTATTAAATTTTTTAAATACACAGTTTGTTTCCAAAATTAACGGGATATAAATTAAAACCCTTACATTTTAAACTAAATAACATATATCCATTACTTTTACTTCTATCAAACTCTATTGGTTAATTTTTAAAATTATCTTTTTATCAGATATTTGAAAGATAAAATAAGTCATATTTCTTAAATAAATATTTACTTTAAGATTGTATGGTACCACTTAAAAGCACGCCAATTATAATATTTTATATGTTTTTATAGAAACTACTATTAATAAAAACAAAGAGTTGGTTTTAGAAATTAAAATAAAATACTATTAAAAAGGTATTTAAATTAGACATTAATAGTTTCAATTATCTTTTATTTCATTACCGTCTCTTTTCTTTTTTCTTTTTTTATTTGTTACCATCAACAAAATCATTATTTTCCAAAATTTAAGATGTATTAACTAAATTTTGAAACGTGTTCTTATTTTGTTAGAAATATTTTATTTATAAGTGGTTCTTTAATTTATTAGATAACATTTTTTTTCTGTTTTCTTTTTATCCAGTTTTATTATAATAATTTTTATTAAGGTATAACTCTTTAATCAAGTCTATTAATATATAGAGTAATCATTTTTTAATTTAGAATTTAAAAGGTTTTTTTGATTAATTTTGCATTGTTCATAGTTAGTTGTATTATCATGTGAGTATAAGTTTAATAGTAAACTCAACTAAATATTGCATAATATATTTTATAATTAGTATGAAAAGGCATTACGGATCATTCTTTCTATGAGTTTTTTATTTAGTAAATTTCCATATAATTTTACTTACACCATCATATTTTACATTTTTTGCCATTTACAATTGTTCGAGATGAGATTAGTCAATACTTTACTTTTTTTAATTGTCACATTGGATTATTTAATTAAAATTTTAAACTCATGTACATATCATGGTTTTCTCATACAAAACTTTGATACAAAATTTGATATCATTGTTTATTACTTATATTTTACTCATACGTATTTTTAATCGTATATTTTAAAATATCGTTTTATAATTAATAAAAATATTTTATTTAATATTTAATTTTTTCAACTCGTGCAAAATACATGGATTTACTAAAACTAGTCGTAGATATAAGTTGTAAAGGTATGTTTCTTTTAACAGCATGACTAATTGTTAAGTTGTGTTAATTATTAACATATGTGGGTTTGTTTGTGATGAGAATTCATATAAATAATTAATTATATAGATTATAAATCAAAATTGTAAGATATTATTTAAAATATGTCATACACATCCGGTTATTTTAATATTTTGTTACAAGAAACTAATTAAAACTATAAAACATGATTATACTTCTCGAAATAATCATCTTATATAATTGTTTTTAACAAATTAATATATACAAATGTAAGAAATATTATTTGTTATATATACATATGAAGATATAATAAGATTAACAAAATACATATTTAAGTTGGTTCGCGAGCCGACTTGGCTCAAATCGTTTATAAACGAGCCGAGCGCGAGCTCAGATTTTAAGTTCGTTAAAATAAATGAGCCAAGCCGAACTCGCCTAGCTCGGCTCGGCTCGATTCGTTTCCAGCCATAAATCTAGAGCGGAGGTATGCAGTTCCCACAAAACTAGAGTAGTATGTGTTGCTTTTTATAACCAAGTGAAGCAATATGATTTCCTGTCAATAACTATCATAACTTTCAATCAATATGCATGGTAATCAGTGAATTTAATATTTAAAAATGTAATGTAAATAAGTTTGTATATATAGAAATTACACATCCTAAACAAGATTGTGGAGTTGGCTAAATGGTATCCTACTAATCATTGATACTCTAAAGGCTTTAAACTTTTGTTCTTATGAATAGAGGATAGATAAAAAAATGTCATCTTGTGAACCTTAAACTCTAATATGTAACGTGATAAACTCATGTTTGATGATTTTGAATCAAATGTACCAAGTGAAAATTAAGTAATATAAGCTAAAGATACACTGTTCGGTATCTATACATGACAAAATCATTACTAAGAGTTGAATTTGGTTAATAAGAGATGAATTGAAAGAATTGGTCATGAATTGAAAGAATTGGTCATGAATTGAAAGAATTGGTCATAAATCCATTTTGTGATGAATATTACCAAAATCAGCACATTTATTGAAATTGGGCTAATCATCAACCAAACTCTAGGCATGGTTGATCTATTTGGAACAACATACTAAGTTGCATAGAGTTTCTAACAATTAGTATACACTTAAATTGCCCAATTAAGGTACTAAAAATTCGTTTGCATTGCCAATTTGTTTAATATATTTTTTTACCGGCAATTCTATCCTTAACCTACTCTTACATTGCACAAAATTACATTATATCTAAGTTTAAACCCAATACCTCCTCTCTAAAAAACAAAACCACTATCAAATAAGCTAGCATCACATTAATTTGTTTAATTTGTGTGCACAGATGCATTTAGTTGTTTACAGGCTTGAATAAACGTTTGTGCTTAATATATTATATATGTTCGATTATAGTTCTAACCCTTATGTGTTAGAAATTCATAAGTTTAGAAGCTAAGGTTTATTTGAAGGTGTATGATACTTAGGTTGCAAGAACTTATTTTCATATGGTTATTTGAAGGTGTTGGATTTCCTATGACAGGAAGCATCTTTACGGTACAAGCAATGCTCAAAGATTAAATCAATGCCCTTGAAGAGGTTATGGGTTGTTTTAACAAGTTACACGGAGCAAGTGACATCTCAAGACTTAATTGAAGATGGACATGACACACTATTGTTCACTTGTGATGATAAACTTGTTAAAAGGAAAACCGATGGTTGTGATTGTCTCCAACAATTCCGTGGAAGGGCGGAAACTATGGAATATGTATAGGCCGTGAGGGTAATAATCAACAGGAACAAGGTGAAAGACAAGAGCCTAAAGGATGATGTGACAGGTCAAGAGGAGTTTGGTCACTTAGCATATGAATGTACCTCAAGGCTCCTCAAGATTTCATTAAAATAGAGGAAGGTTTTAATTTCGAATCACATGTGTGATATAAAAAAGGGTTTTAGGTTAGGCCGATGGGTATTCTCTCACCTATTATGAGTTTCCTCCTACAAATGGTCTTGGGTTTGCATACTCAAAGTAATGGAGATGATCGGGTAGATTAATAGCTTGTTAGTGATCCAATTAGCTGTTAAAGAAAAAATATATCCAATAGGAATATTAGGCTCTTTATTTTTGGTAGTTAGGGAAAGATTTTGCAGTTGGAAAACTTTAGGTTTTTTAAGCTATTTATTGTTTAAATTAGAGTATTTGAGTTGGTTTAATAGTCTTAGTAATATACAAGTAAACTTATGTATAGTAAACAAATAAAAACTACCCACTAACCACACTACTTTACTAACTTGACTCATCAAATAAATCAACCCATAATCTAGACACATTACTTTGGTCAAATAGACCCATTACCCATTTGACCAGAGTTGACTCCGACTAATATATCATAAAGATTAATGTATATTCACCCCTTTAATTGATCCGGCTACTTTCTTCTTGCTTACTTGCCTTTCATTCTTGTGTTTCTTACTATTACCAAAATTGATTTTCTTGCTAAATTTATTATTTGTCTTGCTTGATTCGAACCACTCTTCCTTGCTGACTGCTTGTCTTTTGATGCTTGCTTTCAAACCCTCATTCTTTCTCTCTTGCTTGGTTCAGTTTGTTGTTGTCTTTTTCTTTGCTTGCTTAACTTCGCTCTTTACATCCGAATCTTTCTTCTAGCAAACCTTGCTCTTTTCTTGCTACTTCTTTTTTCTTTCTTTAATTGTGACTTAGCTACTTACCTTTCTTTTTACCAATATATATTCTTGCGTCTTGCTTCAACCTGCTATTGATCAATAACTGAGGTTGCTTAGTTTTCCCGGATCAATAACTGTGTTGATGTGTTTTTTTTATGTCGGAGCTTGCTTATGATGACAACAAGGCTACAACCTTGCCTTTTCGATTCCTTTCTTGCAACTCTTAGACCAATCCTTTTTTTCACCTTTCTATGACACCAATTGTTAGATCAGACCCGATACACAATAAAAAGAAATCATGAACAAGAGAATATGATTTGCCACTATTCACTCTTACTTTTATTCACACTTCAAAACTTGCCTATATAACAACCTCATGTATAGTAAACTAAGGAAAACTACCCACTAAGGCCACTCTCAATTAACCTAACTTCATATAAGCAACCTCATGTATAGTAAACTAAGGAAAACTACCCACTAAGGCCACTACTCAATTAACCTAACTTCATAAATAAATTCAAACCCATAATCTAGACACTATACTTCCATTGTCAAAAGTGACTCATGATCCGTTTGAGCTCAGACCCATCAAAATTAACCTACATGATAATCAAGTTTTTTAGTATAAAGACGGGTTTCTTGTGTTGATTTTACACTTGGGATGTAAACTTTCACATGACTGAGTAAAAAAATAACAAAAATAAAAACCAAAAAACCTAAACTAAAAAATGACATAAGATGAAAAAAAACAAAAAAAAAACCTTACAAATTCAAAAGAAAGTGCGATTTTGAATCATCTGATGATAAATTTCAGAGACAGCATACCATTTAGAGTTTATACATTTTCAAGACACTTTCTATGATCCCATTTTCCCATAATAATATCATCCATCTCTTAGTGTTCAGCATCAGAAATCCCCAGAATGGGGTGGATTTGATCATCAAATGCCACATAAACTGATCAGAGGGGATATTAACATCCCATTCATGTTCATCTATCTGATCATCATAATTTGATCGATACTGATCAACACTCTTGTTCACATAATCAACTTGCTCAATTTGATGAGTGGATGCTTCTGTCCATTCAAGATTCACGCGTACAAACTCACCATCATTTAAGGCTTTCTTTATTGAATTTCCAAGCGATCTGCTAATGATCGCCGAAGGGATGATCAGGTTTTCCATATTATATCCGTCATCTGCTTCTTCGTGAACATACATAGTGGTCAAGAACTCATCATATGCAACAAGAATACCTGCAGCTCCTGAATTTTGTGCATTTCTTGCCTTCAAAGTAAAGCAACAATCTGCCAAATTAAAAATATCAATATAAATAACATGATCTACAACTAAAAAATTGGCAATCTTATTGCCCACAAGCACATATCATGGGGAGAATTCATGCATGCATAACACTATATATTACGAGAACACGAGAACATACTAAATCATTTATTCTTCCAATCTTGAAATCTTTCATAACATAAAGAAGTGATTGAAATGCAATGTTTATTCATCTTTCCGAACTATGAACCATAGATTAGAAATTCTAAATTTAGGTTTATTCTTTTAGTTCTCGTGATAATTTAGTGTTCTGAAATAAACCTCATTCGACACATCATATGGTATTATTACCTCTGCTATCGACGAGTAGAATAACCGGAAGACTGCCTACATGAATCTTGGTTTTAAAGGAAAATTCATGAGTGAAACTTCTGCAAGCATCTTGATTAACTTTTGGATAAACAACAACACCAGTTAATGTTCCTCCATGTTGAGGAACACCAAGGTTACTAACTGAACTTTCATATGTACCTTTTAAACTCTCAGGTGAAGATACCTTCAAACTGCTGTTTTTGACTACAAATCTGCACAAACATGATCCACACATAACAGAAACCAAACACAAATCACAAACCTTAACTTCCCAACTGTCATTCTTTTGGTTTAAATCAAAATCTGAGGAAGAGAATTTGACCCAGATGATATGATAAAGATTAAAGATAGATTTGAACTTTAAAAACACGACAATATTGAAATCACAATGTTAAAATATTGTCCCTTGATTGTGTCAAATTGAGAGGGATATCTAGCCTGCTTTGTACAAAGCATTGGAATCCTCGAAGTGTTTGTTTTTTGATTATATATAATATGGGAAATCGCCTACGTACATTCATTGGCAAAGTTGTTTTTTTTCGTTCAGAAGTGGAAATTGATGCGTATTTCTTCGAAAATTTTTATACGTATTGACCAATGTATATTGATGTGTTAGATGCCATTTTCTACAAATGGAAATCAGTGAAGGTGGCAGTGGTAGAGATAACTAAAGTGTCATTTAATAAAATTTCTATATTGTTAGAAGTTGTTATATTGGCATGTAAAGTGTAAACTGTTATCCAACACCCACTCTAAGCGTAGGTGTTAGTGGATTCATGTTGTTTAAGCTGTAGGAAATAGGTTTACTTTTATATTAAAAGATAATAATTCTAACGATACCCGTAGTATATTTAGCCTACTAGGATAATAGGTTCACTCTAAGCGTATGTGTTAGTGGATTCATGTTGTGAATCATATTTAGCCTACTAGTGGTGTGTAGACACGATATCTTTGAACAGACCACGTTTTGTGTAGACGACAATATACATTCATAGAAGACTCTTCCTAGTCGGGCACATCCCCTCATTGTCGTGTTCGTTATGATCATGGATCACTATCCTGATTCTGCGAGAGTTTTAGGACTTACGACACCCCACAAATCCATTCGAAGCGATCCCACTTCTTTCTAATATAGGTGATTCCATGAATCATTAAAAGCATCATGGTTATATTGATTCCTACAATCATTTAACCAAAATATACTTAACCTTTCCTTGGTCATCGTTCGGGTACTCCCCCAGAGTGAATGGACTAGGAGGTTCATGACTCCCTTTTTTTTATTTTAGGGTACTCCCCTGTAGTGACTCTGTTGGTCATATGATTAAGTTGTTTTATTGAACCTACATCTTGGGATCTCCAGTCAACTAGGTTAGGTTTCCCTCATATTCCCTTTTTTCTACGGGCTTTAGTCCAATTCCTCTCTATCTCATCTCGTTTCAACCCACTCGTTGTTTGGATCAAAAATTATTATTTATCACTTTGTCAAGTCGATATATATAACTTTCATCGAGTTAAGTTTTCATGATGTGTTCTTAACTCGTAAGTTAATAATGTCTTTTGTGAAACTTCTAAGTATATTTGAAGAATACGATTCTTATTTCAAGACGAACACATCTCCTTTATGTCTTTGGTAGTAGACATCTATCAAGATTCTAAATCTAGCCAATTAGAATTTGATTATATCATAGACTTCTTATAACCTTTGTGTACTACACTAGATCATGTGTTCGCAATATCTTTGGATAGTCGAAATTCATATTGCTAACATTTTTCAAATGCAAGAAACCCCACATTTAAGTTTTATTATATAACATCCATATAAGGTAATGAAAGGTTCTCCCTTTCTAAATATGTTTGAGAAAACTTCTCACAAAACCATTTCTACATACCCTAAAGGGTTGTTTCTACAATGACATCTCCCCCATATTTCTTGCAATTTGATTTCAAAGTGAGGTTTGCTATCGGACAAACCTAGAAAATTAAGTCCTCCTTATTAGGATTTGTATACTAGATAACATTATCTAGTTAGTTAAGTTTTCCATAGGTTATATCAATCTCCTTGAATCGAATGAGTATCCTCTTTCAACTTTGTCTATACATAATTGACCTCCTTAAAGCATAATAATTGATAAGTACTAGGCTAGCATGCTTTAGACTACAGTACTTAGCATGTGAACAGAAGATGCATCATTATGAACCTTCATAACTTTAAGGAATAACACATTATCCCTTGTCCATATCCATATCTTATATAGACAAATCATGAAACTTATTCATCATCATTCAGTTGAGGAACATAACTCTTTTTTCTTTAAACCTCTCATCCACAAGCAAGTTACTAGTTATAACGCTGGACCAGGTAGTCGCCTCAGCACCAACTCAGCAGCATCCAGTCGGTAGTAACTAACGGAACTCGACATTGCCACAATAGGTTGGTAACAACTCAAAGGCAAGCTCGGTACCAATTTTGCATACACACACTTCAGTAGTTGGCATTGAGTTAAGGTGGGCATGGCCGCCCACCCTCCCCTTCACATCACTTTTTATTCGGATTGAGAGAGAGAGAGCATAAACTCTCGGAAGAAGAAGAAAAAGAGGAAGAAGGTCAAATTTACGGTATGAATTTATGGGTTTGAAGTGTTTGTGTTGGGTTTTGGTCTCGGGTTTATGCTTATATGTTTATGTGTGTTTGGGTGTGTGTGTTTGGTGGGGTTTTTAGGTGTTTAAACTCAGTTTCAAAAGGGTTAGAAGGAAGATACACCAAATTGCACCAGGTGAGTTTCTAGACCCTGGTTTTTACTTGTTTTAAACATCTTTGGGGCTGAAAATGTATTAAAATGAGTTTTACAATGTTTGTGTATGTATGCCCGTATGTATTATGCATGTTGGATGTTGGTTGTTGAATGCTTATAGGTTGTTCATGTTTAGAATAGCCATGTTAAGCTTAGAACAGATGGGTTTGATGATTGGGTTTGAAAACATCCTAGAAACATGTTTTATTGGGAGTTCATGCGCCTAGATAAGGCTCATGTGCCTGAATTTGCCTTAGAAAGGTTTAAGTATAGCCCAAGCGCCTGAACAGTGGCCCATGCGCCTAGAAATATCAGTCGGATAACTAAGTGTAGGGCCATGCGCCCCAATAGTGCCCATGCACCCAAGTGGCCCATGCGTCTAAGTGTCCATGCGACTGATTAGTCCATACGCCTAAGTTCATACGCCTGAATAGTACCCATGCTCCTAGAATTGGGCTGGAATTGACTAAGTGTCTAGACATCCAGGATTCCCATGCGCCTAGGCACTCATGCGCCTGCATAGTGCCTATGCGCCTGAAAGTTGCCCATGCGCCTAAGTGTTCCCCATGCGCCCCAATAGTGCCCATGCGCCTAAGGACTTAGAATATTTTTCTGATTTTTTTGGGGACAAAATGAAATGTAGGCTTTGACTTGGGAGGTTCCCGGAGGCTATGTAAGTTGACTTTTTGAAGTCATTTATGTTGTATGATGTGATGTATGATGTGATGTATGATTGGTGGTTATGTATGATTGTATGATATGTTCCTTATGATGATGTATGTTTATCTTTCCTATGGCTTTACATGCCATGTTAATGAATGAATGAACGAAGTATTATGTAACGTAAAGTGAAAGATAGTGAAAGAGGAACACGAAGTAAGAATGCATGCATTGTTGAATGACGAATGAACGAAGGAAAGGCTTGCAAGCACATATTTAAGGTGAGCAACCCAGTGGTTGTAACCCTATGGGTGCAACAGACTCGGATAGCGAGCTATCATGAAATGCCATGAGGTGAGCAACCCTACGGTTGCAACAGACTCGGATAGCATGCTATCATTGAAAGTGGAAATTGGGGTGAGCAACCCTATGGTTGTAACAGACTCGGATAACGTGCAATTGTTGTGATTGTTAATGAGGTGAGCGGCCCTATTGTCGCAATAGACTCGAAAGGAAGAACGTATAAAATGAACGAGGTTAAGAATGTAATGGAAGATAATAATGATATTATCTGTATGTACGTATTATGTATGATCACGAACGAATGGAAAGTATAGTTTGATTCTTAAAGAAAGTAAAGAACGGTTTTAACGATTGAAATGTATGTTTTATTATAAAACTAGAACTCACTTAGCGAGGCTCACTTTTATACGTTTTCAGTTGGCAGGTAAACGTTGCTGAGGATGGCATGAGGCGGCTACTCAGCTCTTTTGGATGGCATTCTTTTGTTAATGTTTTTGCATTGTAATGCGAACGAATGATGTTTTGAAATGAACGATTGTATTAACTTGCAAAAGCATTGTAATGATATGAAAATTTATTTTTTTTATGTTTCCGCTGCAATATTTTCGTAAGGCAAATGTAATTATAAATGTTTTATGTGCGATGAGGATCCAACTGTAAGTGTCCCGGGAACGGGGCCTTACAAGTTGGTATCAGAGTCAAAGTTTAAGTGAAATGGGTAAAATTTCAAAATAAACCTTAACTTAAAATGAAAATGGGACGGAATGAGAATGGGATGCCAATCTGAGTAGCTGCGTGCCATCAGGTATATTCGTAATGTTAACCGGTTTATGTGCGCATGGTATGTGGTTATGTGTTGTATGCAGATTTAAATACTGATGTAGTCAGGACAGGTAATGCTTGGGGTATGAAGAGTAAAGCAAGTGGCTAATCACAACTGGCCACTGTAATTAGGAACTTACTATACTTGACATAAACTGAGCTATTCCCTTGAATGACCGTGTTGGTGTTTGAATCTTTCAGTATGCGTATTATGGCCGGTGGTAGATCTTCGAAAGCTTCATGGGGAGGAGGTCACGGTGTTGAACCGCGACCCAAGAGAGGGAGACCCAGAGTTGAGAAGGTGGTTCATGAAGAACCAGAGACCCCTCATTCGGAGGGTGGTGACGAGAGCGCCAATTTGAGGGCTTCAGTAAAGGAGGCTGTGGTGGAGGAAGTTCATCAGGTCATGCTGACGATTCTACTATCTGTGGTAACCGAAGTGATCAAAGCAGTAAGGGAAGGGGAAAGAAAGGAGAGAAACAGGTCCTCAGGAGGACGGGAGTAACCAGAGCCGGAAACGGTTCTCTCTGATGATGAGGAGGAGGAAGAAGAGGAGCCTGCGCCGGAGGCGGCCCGAGGCTATAACTACAGGGAGTTTATGAGATGCAAGCCCCCTACTTTCAATGGAAACGACACTGCTGCAGCTGCTCACCGGTGGGTGAGGGAAATGGAGGCTGTTCTCGACATCAGTGAGTGCCGTGAATACCAAAAGGTGAAGCTTGCTACCCACTCTTTTGTGGACTCGGCTTTATGCTGGTGGGACAACATTATCCAAGCCGAGGGTAGCAGGGCCATTGGGAGAATGAGATGGCCTGAACTGAAGAAGTTAGTGATTGAGGAATTCTGTCCTCACAGAAAGATGGACAAGGTAGAAAGAGAGATCCTGCAGCTGGAGGCGGGAAGGATGACACACCAACAGTACACCACAAAATTTAATGAAATGGCACGGCTGGTGCCAGATCAAGTGACACCACTATCACGAAAGATTAAGAGATACATTCAGGGGTTGCTTGCGGATATCCGTAGGCATATGATCGCCACCCAGCCAAGCACTTTTAGGTCAGCGGTTGATTTGGCTGGTAGGTTATATGATAAGCGCGAGGTGATGAGGGCTGAGGTGAACAAGAAGGGTGGTGACTGGAACTGGAATGGGAAACGGTTTGGACGTGGTGGAGCCGCTCCAAACAATAAGGTGGCGAAGGTGGGTGACCAACGTGTGGTCACATCTGGTGCAGGATTTAAGAAGTGTGGTAAATGCGGGAAGGAGCATTCGGGAGAATGCAAATGGGGATCAAACAGCTGCTTCAAGTTTGGGAATCCTGGCCATATGGCTAGAGATTATGGGGTTGGCAAGTGCTACAACTGTGGGGAGAATGGTCATCTGAGTAGGGATTGTAAGAGGCCAAGGGCTGAAAGTTCAGGAGCGAAAAAGGCTGGAGGAGAAGGGCAGAAGGCAAGCGCCCGAGCTTTCACGATGACTCGGAAGGAGGCTAGGACAGACCCCGACATAGTGTCAGGTATGTTTCTAGTAAACCAAACTCTTGCATTTGTGTTGTTTGATTCTGGTGCTAGTAGGAGTTTCATTTCTGCTGCCTTTTGTGCTAAGTTTCCTATTAAGAGTAGATGTATTGATGAGCCCTTCGAGGTAGAAACTGCCATAGGTAAGTCTACGAGGATTTCTAAGGTGATAGAAGGTTGTGACATAGAACTAGACGGTCATATGTTTCGTGTTAGACCATTCGTGATGACCTTAGGTGGTTTCGATGTAGTCCTAGGAATGGATTGGTTGGCGGACCACGAAGCGAATATTGTGTGTCGCAAGAAGATGATCCGATTGACAGCGCCTGGCGGGAATAAGGTGACGGTTTATGGAGATCGAGTCACGACGATCCCGAAAGTGATTTCGATGGTGGTGGCGGGAAAGTGCATGGGGCGTGGATGTAGTGCCTACTTGGCCTACGTAAAGGATGTGGACACACCAACACCACAACTATCTGATGTACCAGTTGTGTGTGACTTTCCGGATGTGTTTTCCAGAAGATTTACCAGGTGTGCCACCGGACCGTGAGATTGAGTTTCAAATTGATTTGATACCCGGTGCTCAACCCGTTGCCAAAGCACCGTATCGGTTAACTCTGATACAAATGAAAGAGCTGATGGAGCAGTTGCAAGAGCTGCTCGATAAGGGGTTCATTAGACCGAGTATCTCTCCCTGGGGTGCTCCGGTCCTGTTTGTGAAGAAGAAAGACGGTAGCATGAGGATGTGCATCGACTACCGAGAGGTGAACAAGTTGATGGTAAAGAATCGATACCCTTACCAAGAATTGATGATCTGTTTGATTAGCTCCAGGGTGCCAGTTGGTTATCATCAGTTGAAGGTGAGGGAGCAGGATATTCCTAAAGCAGTGTGAAGTCGGCTGGATCGGTAAACATCCGAGCATGTTCTTGATGGAAGGATAAACAACAGCACAAACCAAAAGTCAAACAATAATACAAACTATAATTGAATGGTTTAATTGATAAAACCTAATGATTACAAGCTCGTTACAACATAAGAATCAAGACTCTTGGCA
This sequence comes from Flaveria trinervia, assembly GCA_025506515.1. Lineage (NCBI taxonomy): Eukaryota > Viridiplantae > Streptophyta > Magnoliopsida > Asterales > Asteraceae > Flaveria > Flaveria trinervia. Next base: position 16,601,755 of record CM046442.1, on the reverse strand, counting down.
AGGGGAAGATCGAGCATGATCTCCCTTCTCATCCAGCAGCCCTAGGCTCCGGGCAGACTTCCCCTCAAAATCCTTAATCTCTCTACACATTAAAACTGGTATATATAGGCCTCGGCCCATATTAGATGCGACTGGGCCCATTCGTGCGATTGGACCATGCGTATGGTTCAATCGTACGTCTCGACCATGCGTATGGTTCAATCATACGACTGGACCATTCTTATGGTTCAGTCTCACGAATGCCCCAATCACACCTCTCAGTCGCATGACTGCTCCATTAGCATGGCTCAGTCATACGACTGAGTCTCATTCGCATATGCTCCTGCGAATGACCCAGTTTTATGTGTTTACAACATATTAGGTGTGATACATTAAGCCTTGACTAATCGACAAGCGATGAACACACTATATATGACTATATATGCTCCAACAAACAGCTTTTCGCACGCGTTATGGACACTACGAGTTCCTCATTATGTCTTTTGGTTTGACCAACGCGCCAGCTGCTTTTATGGACTTGATGAATCGAGTGTGTCAGCCAATGTTAGATAAGTCAGTGATTGTGTTTATTGATGATATCCTGATTTATTCGAAGAGCGAGGAGGAGCATGCCGATCACATTCGAGAGGTGTTGGAGACGTTGAGAAGGGAGAAATTGTATGCAAAATTTTCCAAGTGCGCATTCTGGTTGCACGAAGTTCAGTTCTTGGGTCATGTGGTGAATCCCGAGGGGATTATAGTGGATCCAGCAAAGGTGGAGGCGTGATGCAATGGAAGTCTCCAAAGATGCCATCCGAGATTCGTAGTTTCTTGGGGTTGGCGGGGTATTATCAAAGGTTCATTCAGGACTTTTCTAATATCGCTTCTCCACTGACCAAGTTGACTCGATAGGATGTAAAGTTTATATGGGGTCAAGCTCAAGAACAGGCGTTCGAGGAGTTAAAGGTGAGGTTGACTCAAGCTCCTGTCTTGTCGTTACCCGATGGAAGCGAAGATTTGGTGGTTTATTCAGATGCTTCTTACTCGGGGTTAGGGTGTGTGTTAATGCAAAGGGGAAACGTTATAGCCTATGCATCCCGACAACTGAAGGTTCATGAGGTCAACTACCCTACTCATGACATGGAGCTAGCAGCCGTGGTCTTTGCACTAAAGATTTAAAGGCACTATCTGTATGGAACGAAGTGCACCATGTTCACCGACCACAAGAGCTTAAAGTACTTCTTTGAGCAGAAGGACCTGAATATGAGGTAGAGACGATGGTTGGAGCTCATAAAGGATTATGATTGTGAGATCCATTACCATCCGGGCAAAGCTAATGTGGTGAGGGATGCCCTTAGCTGAAAGGAGAGGCCCGAACCGATTCGGGTGAAAGCTTATCAACTAATCATGACCTCTGATGTGATGAAGCAAGTCAAGGAGTTTCAAGATGAGGCATTGAAAGAAGATCATCTAAACTCTGAAAGAATGAGAGGTCTAGTTGGGGAATTGGGTGAAAACACACTCGGTGTTAAAACCCGATTTGGACGAGTGTGGATTCCTCGTTTTGGGGATCTACAGATGAAGATAATGGATGAAACCCACAAAACTAGATATTCCATCCACCTTGGTGCCACAAAAATGTATCAAGATATGAAGAAGGATTATTGGTGGCCGGGTATGAAGCGCGATGTGGTAGGGTATGTGAGTAAGTGCCTTACTTGTTTGCAAGTGAAGGCCGAGCATCAAAAGCCGTATGGGAAGATCCAACCTTTGGATATACCGGAATGGAAGTGGGAGCACATCACCATGGATTTCATTATAAAGCTATCACGTACTCCGAAGGGGTACGATGCCATATTGGTGATTGTTGACCATTTGACGAAGAGTGCCCACTTCCTACCGATCCACAAGACATATTCATCCAAGAGGTTTTCTGACCTGTTCATCAAGGAGATTGTAACTCGTCATGGCGTGCCGGTGTCCATTGTGTCTGATCATGACCTCCGGTTTACCTCTAAATTATGGAAGAAATTCCATAATGCCATGGGGACGAGGTTACATATTAGCATGGCTTATCATCCCTAAACTGATGGTCAGTCATAAAGGACCATTCAGACATTGGAAGACATGCTTCGGGCATGTGTGATTGATTTAGGGGAAGTTGGGATGACCACTTATCATTAGCTGAATTCTCGTACAACAACAGTTATCATGCCAGTATTGGCATGCCACCATACGAGATGCTATACGGTAGAAGATGTAGAACGCCTGTATGTTGGGGAGACATTGGGCAAAAAGAATTGGGTGGTGTCGAGATGACCGAGGGTACGACTGAGAAGCTAGAAAAGATTAAAGCCTTCATGAAGGCTGCCAAAGATAGACAGAAGTGAACTTCACTTTTCTTTCTCGATCCTGTCGAGGAGGATGCTCCCCCTAGAACACGGCTTGGCTGATCGGGAGCATATGTTGGATCAGTGTCAGCCTCCCCCGACCCGCCAGGGCGTTCACCAACCGCCCGGAGCCCTCGTTCCGTGGCAACGACTTTACTACCCACATTCCGAGTCAAAGGCTCCTCATCTGACTCCTCCTCCTCACCCAGTATGAAATCCTGGTGAAATCCAGCAGTCTCTGCTCCATCATGGGCAGATGCCGGAGATTCTATATTAGCAATGGGGGCCCTTGGTTGGGTAGGCCTTGCATCTCCAGCATCATCGCTATTATCATCATCGGAGTCGTTCTCCGGGAGGATTAAGTGCTCATCATCTGAGTCACTGTTTACGTGACACTACTTACGCCTACCTGGCGCCACGTAGTTCTCCTTGGCCAGATGCCCTATAAGTCTCTTTACCGGGGGCTTGACCTGCTTTCCCCAGTAAACTCTCATACGACCCAATGTCGTATCATCCATAATCTCTAAAGCCATCGCGTCGTGGCTCTCCTTTGGAAGCGAGGGCAGCTTCTCGTCAAAAATCATCTGTAAGAACCTAGGGTATATGCAGAAACCCTCTTTTCCCTTCGTCTCCAGGTTCACTATAAGGTAGGAGAAGATCATGCTCGAAAAGCTGAAGGGGTGGTTGAGCACCAGTGCCACGTAGGCATTTTGTATCTGTCTGAGAGGTCGTCGAACCCACCCCTTCTGGAAGCTATGCACTTCAGGATGACGTGTGCCAAGTACTTATACTGGGGGCACAAGTTGCTCTTGTTGAGCACACTTGAGTTTATGTCCCCAGAGTACTTAATCCTCAAAAAACAACCTCTCACCGTCAGTGGGTGAAGCCTGGTGGGGTGGCCAACATCATCTCCCAACCCAAGTACACGCTGAATGTCTTCAGCTGTAATCTCTATGTACATACGAAATATGGAGCTCTGAATGTTGTATGGATCTCGTGATCTATCAACAGATGCATTCTCCCAGAAGGCCTGTTGTATAGACCTGTAGGGAGTGCATAGAGTAGAAACAGCCTTGTGGATCCTTGATCGGTTGATAAAAGCGATGATCTCTGCAAACTCGGCACCATTCCGAGTTGTGTGGTCTAAATGAGCACATATATTGTGCTTGGGGTTGATAAGCCATCTATCAGCCATCGATCTGCAACACAATAGACATAGACATTAGATAATCACATAATACAAATCAGTCTTAATTAACTTGGTTGAATTCATCTTGGTTCATTCATGCGATTGAACTATACGACTGTGTTTAGTCGGTTGTCTTATCATGCGACTGGACTAATTCGGGTGGATGAACAAGTGACTGAGTTCAATCAGTTTGCTGAGCCTACGATTGGTTCAGTCGGCCGACTGAGCTCATTCGTATGATACATTCGGCCAATTGAGCTATTCGGCCAGCTCAATCGTGCGATTGGAGTTCATCCAGACAACCAGTCGCATGACCCACTGTTCGGTTGACTTAGGTTCGAATCTTGACCAATTCGTGAAATTAAACATTGTGTAATAGCTCTGTAGACTCACAACCACATATCTAATAACCTAAAACCTTCAATTTTAACATTTTATTTGGTTTAAGTAGGTCATTATCCCATTTAGTGGTTTGGTTCTTGTATCATTCGAACATCACAAATTAGGGCACCATTTCTCCTGATTTCTATGATATTTCATCATATTATACCTGTATAATCACACACAATCGTCAAATAGTCAATAGAAGTATGAAATCTTGGTCTGATGAATATTTGGCAGAGTAACGGTAAGCTATGCGAAATAAGAGCGACTAGGGGGTGATGAGTTGAATGCGATCGACTGGGCCCTATTTATACTGAATATGAGTTCAATCGGACGACTGGACTCATTCGCTCGGTTCATTCGGGCGAATGGACCTTAGTCGGGCGATTGGCTCAGTCGATCACTTTCATTCGGCCGACTGGAGTTCAGTCGTGCGACTGACTCATTCACATACTCTTATTCAGTCGAATGGATCATTCTGATAAGCCATTCGGGTGAATGGTTCATACTCATGTCCATTCGGCTGTTTAATGCATGAGTATGGTCCATTCGTATGATTGGTCCATACTCATGGTCCATTCGTGCGAATGGATTAAACTCATGAATTTGACTTTATAATCATTTCACTTTTTCTCTGTTTAACTTATGAATAAACGTTATGAGCATTTGATCATCTCAGACATGATCAATTTATCTTGAAAAACCTTTTATCACCTCAGACGTGATCCTTTCTTGTTTTTCATACAGGATATTCAAATCATTCAGGACAAGTTATTAAAAACAACTTTGATGCTCTTTCCTTGTTTTTCATCTGGAGTCATTTAGCAAATTTAGGAAATCATACTAGTACTCTTAGGTCTCCACACTGATTTAAACTTTCAAGAGTTATAGCCACAATGATTGTCAGTATACTTGTCCTTTTAAATCCATACACAGACTTTCAACACAGATTGGTGATAGTTTAAGGTTTGTTTATTTCAACAAGCTTTTGGGGATCCCACACTTATATGGTAATCAACATATCTCAAGAGATTTTTGAGCGGTCTCAGGGTAGTGTACAAGAAGATACTATTCTTAGAACGTTCAAAGAGAAGGCAATCCTCAGGTCAGTGCCACCGCACAGCAGAGAGGCGGCAAAAAACGATGAATTCTAGAATATATAGGTTATGTTTATCCTCAGGTCAGTGCCACCGCACAGCAGAGAGGCACATAACCTATCTTCTTGTTTGAGCAATTTCAATCTTTTTGCATAGATCTCACCAACAACATAAGTTATTAGTTTGATGTATTTACATTTTTATGTGCTTTTGCTCATGCTTTGGTCTTATGCACACATTCGTGGCGTTTATTTTGCTCGTCACCCCTTATTGGAATCTTGTTGATTGTGTTAACCAGGGATAAGGTGTTATCCACAGCTAGTCAAACATTTTAGTTTAATCTTGAGATCACCAAAAAGGTCTAGTTATCTTTTGTGTTGAATCTACCAACATATCATCTGTGGTCTAGCAACCTCTAGGTCTACTTTCTTTGTGTTAACTTAGTAATAGCTAGCTTAACTATCATATTTTCTTTTATATTGCTCAGACTACTCAGACTTTGAACTTTGCATCTTTTTCAATTTTGATTTTTAAAGCCCCAAATGGTTTGTGCCTGTGTACTAGCATATTCCAGAGAATGAATCAGTATCACATATACGATCTTATTTTATCAGCTTGCCTCTCCTTCTCCCTCGTTTTTTTTATTTTTATTTTTATTCTTTTTATTACTACCTAAACCTATTCTCCCCCTAAAATTATAAAACCGTCACGGATTAGCGTTTTAGGATTTTAATAGGCAAATAAAACTAAAAAAAGAAAATTAAGCAAATAAAATAAAATAAAAGAAAATAAAACTAAAAATTGAAAAAAATAAAAGAAACTAGACACGACGCATCGGACTATACATGGTCATCTTCAGGAATGACCTCACTTTTCTTTTTAACTCCGTTGACCTCTAACAAATATAAAAAACATGGTTTGTCAAATGCCTTTGTATAGAGATCAGTACGTTGAAAATCTGTATTTATTTTTACCACATCGATTAAGTTCTTTTCAAAGCAATCACGTATAAAATGATATTTAATACCGATGTGTTTGGTCTTAGGATGTTGGATCGGGTTTTTAGTGATTGTAATAGCAGCAGAGTTATCAACAAAGATAGGAGTAGAAGAGAAATTCAAATCGTAATCCCGTATTTGCTGTTGAATCCATATGATTTGAGAACAACAGCTTGCAACAGCAAAATATTCGGCTTCACAGGTTGACAATGTAATCTTCTCCCAAAGAACTGACACCCAAAGAACTAAACATGTAGCATACATGATATCAGGTCGTGAGGCAATGAGATACATGAGAGATCCAATCATCCCTCGGTACATAGTGGCATCTACCAAATCACCATTCTCATCGGGTGCTACATCATGGTTTGTAGCAAGTAGAGTGCTAGCTGTAGAAGCATTCTCCATGTCAAACCGACTGAGAATGTCACCTACATACTTGGTCTGATGTGGGAAAATCCCATTTGGTGTCTGATCCACCTGCTACCTGAAAAAGAATTTCATCTCTCCCATTGCACTCATCTCAAACTCCGCCTTCATTACTGCTTCAAACTCTTTACATAATTCTTTGTTCTTGGAACCAAAGATTATGTCATTGACATAGATCTGCACTAGCAGTAAGTCTCCATGTTTTTCTTTTATAAACAATGTACAGTCAATGATATGGGTCTCAATGATATGGGTCCTCAAATCCCTCGGGTTGACTGACATACACTGTCTCTCGAATCTCACCATGAAGGAACGCACTCTTCACATCTAGTTGATAAACTTTGATTTTCATATAAGATGCATAGGCAAGGAAGATGCGGATTGCTTCCATCCTTGCCACTGGTACAAACACTTCATTGTAGTTGATACCCTCAACTTGTCGAAAACCCTGAACAACAAGCCGAGCTTTGTTTCTGATGATCACTCCCTGATCATCTTTCTTGCATTTCAAGACCCATTTGGTGCCAATGAATTTAGTACCTTTAGGTATATCCACTAGAGTCCATACCCCCAACTTCTTAAACTGAAGAAGCTCTTCTTGCATTGCACTCACCTAAGCCTCATCATTCAGTGCTTCACTAACATACTTTGGCTCAAACTGAGACACAAAGCAGCGGTAGGCATCGTCGTGAAGGTATCCCTTTTCCATCACAGAGGCATAATCAACTGAGTACAGCTGATTTCTTGTCTGAACCCCTAATATCACATCTCCTATAACATTATCCAAGGGATGATAGACATGTAGACGTGAGCCGGGACATATTGGAATAACTACCTCAGAATCAGGATTGTGAAGATTTGATTCTGGATCTGAGGCAATAGGAGTCTAAGGTTCCGAAGGCTCAGAAGCATCACTAGCAGATGCTTATGGACTTGTGGTAGTCGGAACCTGTACGTCCTGGTTGTTCTGATCATTTTCCACATTCTCCTCATCAGCGGAAGAGTCACTCACATCAAGTGCTCCCCCTGAGTTGGTAGATGATTGACTTTGAGAACTAGATGTTGTTGAATCTTGAGACGGGGTGTTCAAGACATCATACATCATCTTTTTTGCCAACTCTTATTCTGAAGCAAGGAGAGGATGTTAAAGGACTTAAAGAATCCATCATAGTCGAAGAAGTAAGCAGGCGCTTTTCCAGCAGGTGGTGTGGTGTATCTCTGAACATCAACATTACACCATACCTCTACTTGACCCGTGGAGTTGTTGTAAACTCTCTTGTTCGGTATATTATATCCTAGAAAGATCCCTTCATCAACATTCTCGCTGAATTTTCCCTCCCGAGTCTTCTTCACAAGGGTGCACGGAGCGCCAAACGGCTCGAGATACTCTAAGTTAGGTTTACGTCGATGTAGTAACTCGTAGCACGTTTTTCCGTGGTGTTTGACTATCAGAACTCGATTGAGCGTATAACATGCATTTGCAACTGCCTCATTCGAGAATTGAATAGGTAGTTTCGAGTCTGCTAGCACAGTCGTGCGGTTTCTATCATGCTGCGATTCTTCCGTTCAACAACACCATTCATCTGAGGAGTGTAGGTAGAGGTAAATTGATGAAAAATTCCCTTTTCCTTGCAGTATGCCTCCATCCACTGATTCTTGAACTCGGTTCCGTTGTCTGAGCGCACTTTTCGTACCTTCATCTTGTATAATGATTCCAGTGTGGTTACTAATTCCTTGAAGGATACAAATGTTTCTGATTTGGACTTCAGAAACATTACCCAAGAGAATCTTGAGTAGTCATCAGTAACTACATAGCAATACAAGTCGCCTGCGATGCTTCTTGTACCGACTAGACCAAACACATCCATGTGAAGTAGCTCAAGAGGAAGTTCTATAGAATGAAATTTCTTTTCCTTATGAGACTTCTTTGTCTGTTTTCCCTTTTTGCACGCAACACATAAATCCGGGAGTTGAAAGTTTTTGACGTTTACTCCCCTCACTAGATCATTCTGGATCAAGTGATTCATTTTCCTCGGATTTATGTGTCCCATTATCCTATGCCAGGAGATGGAATCCTTCTCAGTAGCTTTGGACAAGAAGCACTGAACTTCATGATCCGTTGTGGAGGCCTTTGAGAGATCCAAAACATAAAGATCATTATATCTTGAAGCTGACATTAGGATTTGGTCCTCCTGGATCACGTAGTCCTTCTTCAGAGCGTAGCACTTCTTGTTGTCAAAGACTACTTTGAATCCTTTATCACATATTTGAGAAACTGAAAGTAAGTTATTTTGTAATTATTAGACGTAGTTTACCTTATCAAACTTAACTTTTTCATTTCCCACTTCCCCATGGGCTGTGATGTACCCACCTTTGTTTCCGGCAAATGAAACATGCCCTCCCTATTTGTCTGACGTTTGATAAGAGAGCTCTATTCCCTGTCATGTGCCTAGATGCTCCGCTATCTACAATCCACGTGTTAGTCTCAGAACTATAGTGAACATCCTGCACATTCAATGAAAAACATTAGTTCATGTTAGGAACCCAAGCCTTTAGTGACTTGGGTTTCCCCGAGGCATCACACATCATAAACTCAACCCATTGACCATTCAGGTTGAGTGAATCTCAGATTTCTGTTTGTTCTCATTTCCAGACACTGAGGCAGACTTTTCTTTCCATAGTCCAGCTTTGTGTAGGGCCTATTTGTGATAAACTGACGACTGGCTGATGGATTGAACTTTGGGTTCACTAGACCTTTTAGGAGGCGTCACTGAGTTCCTCTTAAACAGGCTAGGTGTAGGTGCAGAAAGTTCTACTTTCCTCCTCGGTGTCTGGTAATAAGGACAATGAGACGCTATGTGACCATACTCTCCATAATTTTAGTAGGATCTGCTTTCAAATTTACAATTTATATGTTTTGGTGGAGATGTAGATGTCACACGGTCGACCTTATTATGTTTAGATTGAGACACTTCTTTATTAGATGTGTGATTTGGTTTTACAAACTTAATTGCTTTAACTGGTTTTACATCTTTTGTTTCTTGTTTACCTAGACTTTGATATGACGCTCGTGATTGATTAGGTTTTATAGTCCTTTTGGGTTCTGATTTGACTTTGTTTGTCCCTGACTTTAACTTAACCTTTTCAAACTTAGTTTCTAGGTTAACACAAGGCATCTTTTCTTTTGCCTTTGAAGTGGCCTCCTTTTGTTTAGTGCCAGATTTATTTGATTTACTTACGGAATCTGGATCACTAACAAGAGGAGTGGACACCACGTGATCCTTGATGGGAATATTGTTAATCGGTTTAATTTTGGTGTTCATCAAGGTCTCAGGTGGTGGTGGAACCACTTTGTATCCCAATCCCTCCCCATTGTTTCTCTCTCTCACTAAGTGTTGGACAATGTGAGATGAGCTTGTCCAACTGTGCAGTTTTTGTTTTAAGGAGTTGACTTCTACTTCTAAACTTCTTTCTGCTTCTTAGTGTTCTCTAGGGAGTTTAGATAGTACCTAATGTCATTTGCTTGGTTAAAGGCAACTACCTCTGTTTCCCTAAGCTGTTTATTCAATAGGTCTATCTTTTCCTTGTAACTGTGCTTGTTTTGTTTTAATACTCTATTTGCCTTAGTGCACAGTTCTAGATCCTTTACTAAGCTATCATTATGATCTAATAACCTAGCAAATTTCAAATCTATACTTTCTCTAAATTTATTGCATTCTAAACAAGCATGATTATTGAACAACTGGTCAGTAGTACTTACCAGAGATGTTGAAGAGGAATCAGCCATGAGAGCAGAATCTGTTGTCTCTAGTTCTGGTGATTCTGACATTGATGCAAATTTATCTTCTTCACGCAAGTGGTTGATCACATGTGCAGTGTCTTCAGAATTTGACATCGCGAGCTCTACTGCTATATCTCCCTCACTTGCAGAATCGTCATCAATGTCCTCCACACTAGCTATTTTGGACTCTCCTGGTGAGACGAACCGGAAGCTCCAGTTCTGTCCTTCATCCTCATTAGCATCAGGGATTTGGGGTCCTTTCTTGATGAAGTAGAACTACTAGATGTGGCCTTGTCCTGACGATTAAAGGACGAGAAGGGATTGCCATTACCAGTCTTCTTTGGCTTCACACACTCCCGCTTGAAGTGTCCCTTCTCACCACAGTTGAAACAAGTGACCTTTGACTTGTCGAAGCCAAAGGTTGTGTCTTTGGTAGCAACTAAGTTCTATCCGGTCTTTTTGACAAACTTTTTAGCTCGCCGTATAGCACTTGCCAAGGCCCACATTATGTCCATTCGTTCCAACTCCATTTCGTCCACCTGTTCATAATCCTCATCTGCCTGGTGAAAATTTCCTATCTTTCCAGCCACTAGTCCATCATAGGAGTGGACTACAGCAGCTAAGAGGTCCATGTGCTCTTTGGCCACTTCAACAGTCACATTACCGAAATTGTCGGTTTTCAATTTGGCTGCATTAGCTTCAGGAATGATATACTGGGTACCAGACGACCCTAACATTTCGGACCTTGAAGTAGACGGTTGTGCTGGAATTGCTGAGCTAGAGACGAAAGCAGTCTATAGTGGTGCTCCAGATTTCTTGGTTGAAGGAGTTGCGTTGTAGAGTGCAGGATTCTGATCGTAGTTGGCCTTTTGAGCTCTGTACTTCATCCTAAGCTCCTCTTCTCTAAGTTTCAGAATGAAGTCATTTATGTCTAACTTCGAGAGCATCCCATTCTATCTGAGATTAGAAATGAAGGAAGCCCATTTCTCTGGTAGTCCATCAACAAATTTGGATACCTTATCCTCCATCGACGTAGTTACTCCATGAGTGTGCATCTCACTCATCAAGTGGTAGAATCTGTCGATCACATCATCTAGGCCTTCCTTTCCCATTAAAGAAAAGTTTTCAAACTCCTTCTTCAAAGCTTTAGCCTTAATGGACTTGAGTGAGGCATTTCCGTCATACCTCTTCTCTAACGCATCCCATAGTTTCTTTGCTTGAGTATACTCTGAATACTAATGGAAGATATCCTTCGGAATAGACTGAGTGAGCAAAGCATATACTTTTGTCAGGATCTGGTATTTGACCAAACACCAACTGATTAACGGTTAAACCAACCAAATAGTGCGGAATCCTATTTGATTGGTGATCCAATCAGTGAGAATGCACGTAGACACAATAACGAATTGAATCTAATGTCAAGAATCGATTAGGAATCGATCTGCAGCGTTCTATGAACTTGGAGTACGAACTTAGAGGCTTCTGGACGGCTAGGGTACGCCTGGAGTCGAAGTGGATTCAATGCTTACGTTTTTCCATGAATTAGGTGGTATTTATAGGTTAGGGTTGCTCGTTCGGGCGACTAAACCATTGGCATGGTTCATTCGTGCGATTGAGACATGCGGTTTATCCATTCGCATGGATGAGTGTTCAGTCGTGCAACTAAGTCAGACGCATGAAGTTGTTCAGGCGTATGAACTATTTAGGCGCATGGACACTCAGTCGCATGGCCATTCGGACGCATGACCATTGTTGGGGCGCATGGTCCATTCGGACGCATGAGAACTTCACTTCACCAAGTTTGAGTGCATTCAATATTATAACATTATGCATAACACTTCAAACAATCACAAACCTATATAATAAGTCAATATGTGTTAAACAACTCATTAATGAAATATTAAACATTATAAACACAACCAAACATTTGTATTTCATTAACTATTGTACAATTACAATTACACAAGTGTAAGACATATTACATTCAGATCAGGATTTAGGTACATATATGTATCAACAAACTCCCCCTTGGACCTAGATCTATCTATTGTCTAACATCTTTCATGATTTCCTCAAACTTTTTGTATTTAGTTTCTTTGGTGACTCCTGTGTTTATCTTAAAAGCAAAACAGAGTCTTATCACTTTTTGGAACTGTAAAGCTTGTACAATATCCTATGGATCATAGAACAATGGCCACTTGTATAAAGTATAAACATCTTGTGCTGACAATTTGGTGAGCCACATCGGGTCAAACACCCTTATGGTTTCCATTAAGCCATTCCTGTTCAAGACTATTACGGCCTCTCCCATTCTCCAATCGTAGTACCACCATTTGAAGTGTGGAGTGAAGTCCTGTGGCATCTCATGTAGTGGGATCTTAGACATTGTACGTGGTGGACTCCACTTCAGCATTACTCTAGGTTTACCAGTTATGGTATCAACTTCAGAACTTCTGATGTACCTCATTGGTTGTTGAGGTTTGAAGTTGACCCATCTGGTATGGTACTCCCTCTTTAGAGCAGCTTCAAACCAGCCTGACATCTTCGAGGATCAGCATATAGCAAATTAACTTTGCTAACTGGTTGAGCTCAAAACCTGGAAGAGTCTCCAGATCATGTGGAATCTGAAGTACTCTATTCCCTTCTCACGTTTAACCGCGTAAACGTTGAGGTCTGTAAAATGTGCCCACGCTATAATCCTGCCTGCCACCTTTTGATGTTTCTTGACCTTATACAGTTTGGTGTAGGCAGTTGATGCAGTAGCTCTGCGTTGGGCTTTGATTTCTTCAAAACATGCTGCCCATTCAGCCTTTTTGATTTTGACTTTGGCGTCTGAGGCTTAGGCCTTCTCTTTATCCTTTTCTGACTCATTCTCCATCCTGTCCAGAGTCTCAAAAGTGTCACTGACAAGAGTGTCTCCCAGATTGGGAATTGTAGTTCCCTCCTTGTCAGTGTACTCAGGATAGTGTTGAGCAGTGACATCTTCTATCTCAATCTCATCGACATCCTGAAGCTTATTGTCACTCTCTGTTTGCACAGTTGGAGCATCTTTTACAATCTCATCAGGATTGAGCTTGAACATTTCTGCCAGTTGCTTATCAGTAAGATCATGAATTATTTCCCCTTCTTTAGGGGTGTAACTCACTGATCTTCTAACAATCCCTTGCAGATCAAGAATCATGGTTAGTTGAGTCTTGATCTGTTGAAGGGGAGCAATATCGTGTTCATCCCTTTGATAATTTTGATCTGCTTGATTTAAACATTCAATATATCAATCATTAGTTAACAATCAAGACAAAACCATAATAATCGAAAACATAACTATTTACATTACATATAACATGTATTTCGTTAATATCACACATAATCCGAATACAAAAGATATTAAATAACAATAAACCAACTAAGCATTACTCTTGTCCTGGATCATCGGCTCTTCTGCTGCCGGGTTGGATGAGAAGGCACTCGGATCTTGAGTACGTTTTGTCCTCCTTTCGCTCGCTGATGTGGCACCTGTAGCTGAAGAGTCGTCATCATCATCATCACTAACATCAGTATGACCATCATGATCATCACCATCATCATCATCATCACTATCATCATCAGCATCATCATCTCCATCACCTTCTCCTATCTTTAAGGCTCTTCTTTGGACCCTTTGAGTTTTAGCTGCAGAGATTTGTTTGTAGCCTCCAGCTCCTCAATCCTTTTGGCATGTTGCTCCTAGAGCTAAGACATCCGATGTGCCTGCTCATCAATCAATCGAGCCTGATGAGTGAGCTGCTGAGATTGGACAGTGGCCAGGTCTAACAGCTGTCTTATCTGATTGGTCTTCTCTTCATCTGTTGCTAACAGTCTCAGTATCATTCAATTAAGTACTGAGAGCTGTTCCTCTACCCTACTGGGAGGCAGAGGCAATCCTGATGGATATGGAGAGAAAGATGATGGTGCTGTAGGATGGCTAGTGGTGGTGGTGACAGTGGTGAAGATTGGAGGTGGTATAGATGATGGTGGTGGTGGTGTAGGTGTGAATGATGTGGTGGTGGATGGAAGGGTGGTCGTGGTGGTAGGTGAAATGGTGGTAGCTGTGGTAGGTGGAATGGTGGTAGCTGTGGTAATGGCTGTGGTGGTGGCTGTGGTGGTGGCTGTGGTGGTGGCTGTGGTGGTGATAAAGGTGATTCTGCATTTCTTCCTTTTCAAGCCATGGGGCTGAGCCATCCTTTTCTTCCTCGATCCAGTCGAGGTGGATGCTCCCCTTATAGTGCAGCGTGGCGGATTAGGAGTATAAGTAGGATCATCAGTAGTCTCTCCCAATCCGCCTGGGCGTTCACCAACCGCCCGGAGCCCTCGTTCTGTGGGAACGACTTTACTTCCCACAGTCCGAGTCAGTGGCTCCTCATCTGACTCATCTTCTTCCTCACCAGGCATGAAATCCTGGTGGAACCCAGCAGTCTCCGCTCCTCTCCAGTGGGGGCAGATGCTGGAGATGGAATAGCAGTAGTGGGACCCCTTTGTTGAGTGGGTCCTTCATCTCCAGTATCTCCGCTATCATAATCATAGTCATCATCAGGGAGCTATATCCGCTCTTCTTCAGAGTCACTATCAACGTGATGCCATTTACACCTAGCCGGCGCCACGTAGTCTTCCCGGCCAGATGCCCAAATAATCTCCTCACAGGGGCTTTACATGCTTCCCCCTATAAACCTTCATCCTGCCCAAAGTGGTATCATCCATCACCTCGAGTACCACCACGTCCTCCTTCTCCTTCGGCAAGGAAGGGAGCTTCTGGTCTATAATCATCTGCATAAAGCGAGGGTACATTCAGAAGCCCTCCTTCCCTTTCCCCTCAATGTTCTCCACCAAGTAGGTGAAGATCATCCTGGAGAAGCTGAACAGATGGTTCAGCACCAGTGCAGCATATGCGTTCTGGATTTGATTGGACAACTCACCAAAACCTCCTTTCCGAGACGCTAAGCACTTAAGCAGTACGTGCGCAAGGTACTTGAACTAGGGACACAGGTTGCTTTTGTTGAGCACCCTTGCATTGATGTCCCCAGCGTACTTGGCCCACAAGAAACAACCTCTGACAGTCAGGATGTGTAGTCGTGTGGGACATTCAACATCGTCCCCAAGCTATAGCACTATCCTGAGATCTTCCTCAGAGATCTCAATGGCCTCTCCAAATATCGAACTACGGATTCGATGAGGCTCTGATGTTCTATCAACTACAACACCTTCCCAGAAGGCATGTTGAATAGACCGGTACGGTGTGCATGGAGTTGAGATTGCGTGAGAGATCCTTTAGCGCCTAAGAAACGAGATGATTCCAGCAAAGTCAGGTGCATGTCTGGATGACTGATCCAGATAAGCACAAATATTGTGTTTGGTGCTCATTGTCCACCGACTCGTCATCTGTTACAAAAGAAAACGTTAGTATCCGTTGATTAAGAATATCTTGAATCACTTGGACTTATAAATATTTCTTTTGATCTGTTGTGCGAATGAGACTGTGCGACTGAGATCTAGTCGTTCGAATGAGTAGTGCGACTGAAATCTAGTCGTGCGAATTACCTCATACGTACGACTTGTCATGCGACTGAGCTCATATGTATGTACACTCATTCGTGTATATCAGTCATGTGACTGAACTCATACGCGTGGTTCAGTCGTGCGGTTTAGCCATTCGCACTACTCAGTCGTGCGATTGAAGTTCATCAACCTATCCATTCGCATGACAGACTGCTGTTCAATTCAAATTCAAATTTTGACCAGTTCTTATAATTAGATGTTGTGTTTTGGTTCATTGGACTCGCAATCATTATACTTAGCACATAATAACATTAATTTTAGTTGATTGCTTGAATTAATTGGGTTATTTTGTCAAACAAGTCTCGGTTCTTGGTTTGGACCGAACTTGTTGATTTTGCAGTCAAATTGAATGAGAGATGGTTGGATTGAACCGCATTGTACCTGTATAGTCAGTGGAAATTGTCAGTGCACAAGAATTAGTGGTATAGAAAGATCTAATGAAAATTTGGCAGAGTAACGACAGTCGTGCGAATTAGGGTTAATTTGGGAGTGATGAGTCTCTGCGACCGACTCCCCCTCTATTTATACTAAATTTGAATTCAATCGTACGACTGGACTCATTCGCTCATTTTATTCGGGCGAATAGACCTCAGTCGTGCGATTGGATTAGTCACTCACCTTCAATCGTCCGACTAGAGTTCAGTCGCGCGACTTGTTCATTCGCCAACTCTCAATCGGACGAATGGCTCATTTGTATAAGTCATTCGGTTGAATGGTCCATACTCATGTCCATTCAGCTTTTTAATGCATGAGTATGGTCCATTCGCATGATTGGTCCATACTCAAGATCCAGTCGTGCGAATGGGTCATACACTTGACATTTTCCTTACTTTATGACCATTTGACATTTAAACCCTTTTAAACTATTAATTTAACATTATGAACATTTGATCACTCAGACATGATCAATTTAGACTTAAAACCTTTAGATCACCTCAAACGTGATCTTTTTAAAACCTTTTGTCACCTTAGACGTGACCCATTTATTTGAAAGCACGTGTGGTCACCTCAGACGTGACCTTTTCGATGATAAGGTCTCTTATCAACTTCCATGACATAGTCCGATACTACACAAAACTGAATTAGACTAACTTTGTACTTACATAAAAGAAATAACACTGAAAATTACACTAATATATGTTTTTGTATTTTTGTGAGGGTTAATTCCTAAGATGTAACTCTAGGGAATAATTCTTCTGAGAGGGCAGCCTCAATCTTTCACACCATACATGGACCAATTCAAGCTGGAATCATACAAGATATTCAAATCATTTGAGACCAGTTAGCTAAAACCTTTGATGCTCTATTCTTGTTTTTCATCTAGAGTCATTTAGCAAGTTTAGGAAATCATACTAGTACTATTAGGTCCTCACACTGATTTGAACTTTCAAGAATTGTTACCACAATGATTGTCAGTATACTTGTCCTCTTAAATCCATACACAGACTTTCAACACAGTTCGGTGATCGTTTTAAGGTTTGTTTATTTCAACAAGCATTTGTGATCCCATACTTATATGGTAATCAACATTCCTTAGGAGATTTTGAGCGGTCTTAGGGTAGAATTCAAGAAGAGACTATTCTTAGAACTTTCAAGAGAAGCCAATCCTCAGGTCAGTGCCATCGCATAGCAGAGAGGCGGCAAACAACAATGAGTTCTAGAATATATAGGTTATGCTTATCCTCAGGTCAGTGCCACCGCATAGCAGAGAGGCACATAATCTATCTTCTTGTTTGAGCAATTTTTCTTCTTTTAGCATTCATGTGCTTTAGCTCATGCTTTGGTCTTACGCACACTTTTGTGGCATTTATTTTGCTCATCACCCCTTATTGGAATCCTGTTGATTGTGTTAACCAGGGATAAGGTGTTTCCCACAGCTGGTCAAACATTTTAGTTTAATCTTGAGATCACCAAACGGTCTAGTCATCTATTGTGTTGAATCTACCAACATATCAGCTGTGGTCTAGCAACCTCTAGGTCTACTTTCTTTGTGTTACCTTAGTAGTAGCTAGCTTAACTATCATATTTCCTTTTATATTGCTCAGACTACTCAGACTTTGAACTTTGCATCTTTTTCAATTTTGATTTTTAAAGCCCCAAATGGTTTGTGCTTGTGTACTATCATATTCCACACGTTAAATCGGTATCACACGTACGATCTTAAGTGTAATTAACGAAATAACATTAAACGAAACAAGAGAATTAAACTTAAAGAACACTATAATTGAAGAAATTTTAAGAGAAATTAGACACGACGCATCGGACTATACATGGTCATCTTCAGGAATGACCTCACTTTTCTTTTTAACACCATTGACCTCAAACAGATATAGAAAACGTGGTTTATCAAAAGCCTTTGTATAGAGATCAGCGCGTTGAAAATCAGTGTTTATTTTTATCACATCGATTAAGTTCTTTTCAAAACAGTCACGTATGAAGTGATATTTGATTCCGATGTGTTTGGTCTTAGGATGTTGGACCGGGTTCTTAGTGACTGTAATCACAACAGAGTTATCAACAAATATAGGAGTGGAAGTGAAATGCAAATCGTAATCCCGCATTTGCTGTCCAATCCATATGATTTGGGAACAGTAGCTTGCAGCAACAACGTATTTTGCTTCACAGGTTGACAAGGCAACCGAGGTCTGCTTCTTACACTGCCAGGTTACTAATCTTCTCCCAAAGATCTGAAACCCTGCCGATGTAGACTTATAGTTCATCTTGCAGCCGCCATAATCCGAGTCACTATACGCTGTAAGTTCAAAGTCATCATCATGAGGATACCACAACCCAAGTGTGGGTGTGCCCTTCAGATAACGAAATATCCTTTTGACCCTAATTAGATGATTCACCTTAGGCTTTGCCTGATATCGCGAGCATAAACATGTCGCATACATGATATCAGGTCTGGAGGCAGTGAGATACATGAGAGATCCAATCATCCCGCGGTACATAGTGGCATCTACCAGATCACCGTTCTCATCGGGTGCTACATCATGGTTTGTAGCCAGTGGAGTGCCAGCTATGGAAGCATTCTCCATGTCAAACCGACTGAGAATATCTCCTACATACTTGGTCTGATGTAAGAAGATTCCATTTGGTGTCTGATCTACTTGTAACCTGAGAAAGAACTTCATCTCCCCCATGACACTCATCTCAAACTCAGCCTTCATTACCTGCTTCGAATTCTTTGCATAATGCTTCGTTCTTTGAACCGAAGATTATGTCATCTACATAGATTTGTACTAGCAGTAAGTCTCCATCTTTTTCTTTGATAAATAGTGTGCAGTCAATGACTCCACTGCGAAATCCGTGTTTCACAAGATGAGTCAAGAGTTTCTCATACCAAGCCCGTGGATCTTGATGAAGCCCGTATAGAGCCTTGTCGAGTTTGTAAACTCTATCTCGATGATATGGATCTTCAAATCCCTCAGGTTGACTGACATACACTGTTTCTCTGATTTCACCGTGAAGGAATGCACTCTTAACATCTAGCTGATAGACTTTGATTTTCATATAAGATGCATAGGCAAGGAAGATGCGGATGGCTTCCATCCTTGCCATTGGTGCAAATACTTCATTGTAGTTGATACCTTCAACTTGTAGAAAACCCTAAACAATAAGCCAAGCCTTGTTTCTAACGATCACTCCCTGATCATCTTTCTTACATTTCAAGACCCATTTGGTACCAATGACTTTAGCACCTTTAGGTCTATCAACTAGTGTCCATACACCTAACTTCTTAAACTGAAGGAGTTCTTCCTGCATGGCACTAACCCAAGCCTCATCATTTAGTGATTCACTAACATACTTTGGCTCAAACTGAGACAAAAAGCCACGGTATGCACCCTCGTGAAGGTATCCTTTTTCCATCACAGAGGCATAATCAACGGAGTACAGCTGATTTCTAGTCTGAACCCCTGATCTCACATCTCCTATAATATTATCCAAAGGATGATACACGTTTAGACGTGAGCCAGGGGTTGTCGGAACAACCACCTCAGAGTCAAGATTATGACCATTTGGTTCTGGATCTGAGGCGATAGGAGTCTAAGGTTCAGAAAGTTCAGAAGCATCACTAGCCGATGCTTGTGAACTTGTGGTAGTCGGAACCTGTACATCCTGGTTGATCTGATCATTTTCTTCATTTTCTTCACCAGAGGAGGAGTCACTCATATCAACTGCTCCCCCTGAGTTGGTAGGATCATGACTTGTTGAATCTTGAGATGGTGTGTTCAAGACATCGTACATCATCTTGTTTGCCAACTCGTCTTCTGAAGAAGGAAGAGATATGTTGAAGGACTTGAAGAATCCATCATAGTCGAAGAAGTAAGCAGGCCTTTTTCCAGCAGGCGGTGTGATATATCTCTAAACATCAACATTACACCACACCTCTACTTGACCCGTTGAGTTGTTGTAA
Source organism: Flaveria trinervia (assembly GCA_025506515.1). Classification (NCBI taxonomy): domain Eukaryota; kingdom Viridiplantae; phylum Streptophyta; class Magnoliopsida; order Asterales; family Asteraceae; genus Flaveria; species Flaveria trinervia. The sequence goes on along the minus strand of CM046442.1, from coordinate 16,581,499 downwards.
ACTCTCTTGTTCGGTATGTTGTATCCTAAGAAGATCCCTTCATCAACCTTCTTATTGAATTTTCCCTCCTGAGTCTTTTTTAGCAGGGTGCACGGAGCGCCAAACGGCTCGAGATATTCCAAGTTAGGTTTACGTCGCTGTAATAACTCGTAGCACGTTTTTCCATGGCATTTTACTACCAGAAATCGATTAAGAGTATAACATGCATTTGCCACTGCTTCATTCCGAAATTGTATAGGCAGTTTCGAGTCTGCAAGCATTGTTCGTGTCGTCTCTATCAAGCTGCGGTTCTTCCGTTCAGCAACGCCGTTCATCTTAGGGGTAAAAGCCGAGGTAAATTGATGCACAATTCCCTTTTCCTTGCAATAGTCCTCCATCCTCTGATTCTTGAACTCGTTTCCGTTGTCTGAGCGCACCTGTCTTACCTTCAGCTTGTATAGAGATTCCAGTGTAGTTACCAATTCCTTGAAGGATTCAAATGTTTCTGATTTGGATTTCAAAAACATTACCCAAGAGAACCTTGAGTAGTCATTAGTAACTACATAGCAATACAAGTCGCCTGCAATGCTTCTTGTACTGACTAGACCAAACAAATCCATGTGAAGAAGCTCAAGTGGAAGTTCTATAGAATGAACTTTCTTTTCCTTATGCGATTTCTTCATCTGTTTGCCCTTTTTGCACGCAACATTGGACTTCACTATCTGTTGTGGATGCCTTTGAGAGATCCAAGACATAAAAATCATTATACCTTGAAGCTGACATTAAGATCTGATCCTCCGGAATCACGTAGTCCTTCTTTAGAACGTAACACTTCTTGTTGTCAAAAACTACCTTGAATCCTTTATCATAGATTTGAGAAATTGAAAGTAAGTTATTTTGTAATTGTTGGACATAGTTTACCTTATCAAACTTAACTTTCTCATTTCCCACTTCTCCTTGGGCTGTGATATACCTACCTTTGTTTCCAGCAAAGGAAACATGCCCTCCTTTAATTTGTCTGACATTTGATAAGAGAGCTCTGTTCCCTGTCATGTGCCTGGATGCTCCGCTATCAACAATCCACGTGTTAGTTTCAGAACTATAGCGAACACCCTGCGCATTTAACGAAAACATTAGTTCATGTTAGGAACCCAAGCCTTAACTGGCTTGGGTTTCCCTGAGGCATCACATATCACAAACTCAACCCACTGACCCTTAGAGGTTAAGGCTTGATCAGAATTCTATGTGTTCTTATTTTCAGGCACTGAGGAGGTTTTTTCTTTCCATAATCCAGATTTATGTAAGGCCTGTTTGTGATAAACAAATGACTGGCTGATGGATTGAACTTTGGGTTCACAATCCCTTTTAGGAGGCGTCACTGAGTTCCTATTAAAAGATCTAGATGTAGATGCAGAAAGTTCAACTTTCTTCCTTAGTGTCTGATAATAAGGACAGTGAGACGCTATGTGACCATACTCTCCACAATTATAGCAGGATCTCCTTTCAACTATACGGTTTATTTGTTTTGGTGGAGATATACTTGTCACACGGTCAACCTTAGTGTGTTTGGACCAAGGCACTACTTTTTTAGATGTATGAGTTCGTTTTACAAAATTAATTGTTTTACCTTGTTTTACACTTTAATCTCTTGTTTCCCTGGACTGTGACATGATGCACATGATTGAGTAGATTTTATAGTCTTTTTAGGTTCTTGTTTGACTTTGTTTGACCTTGACTTTAAACTCACCCTTTCAAATTCTTTTTCCAGGTTAACACAAGGCATCTTTCCTATTGCCTTTGAAGTGGCCTCCTTTTGTTTAGGGTCGGATTCACTTGATTTACTTACTGAATCAGGATCGCTAACAAGAGAGTAGACACCATGTGATCCTTGATGGGGTTATTGTTAATTGGTTTACATTTGGTGTTCATCAAGGTCTCAGGTGGTGGTGGAACCACTTTGTACCCAGTCCCTCCCCATTATTTCTCTCTCTAACTAAGTGTTGGACAATGTGTGATGAGCTTGTCCAACTATGCAGTATTTGTATTAATGAATTGACTTCTACTTCTAAAACTGCTTTTTGCTTCTTAGTGTCCTTAAGAGAGTTCAGATAGTACCTAATGTCATTTGCTTGGTTAAAGGCAACTACCTCAGTTTCCCTAAACTGTTTATTTAATAGGTCTATCTTTTCCTTGTAACTGTGCTCGTTTTGTTTCAATACTCTATTTGCTTCGGTGCACAGTTCCAGATCCCTCACTAAGCTATCATTATGATCTAATAGCCTCGCAAATTTTGAATCTATAACTTCTCTAAATTTATTACATTCTAAGCAAGCATGATTATTAAACAGTTGGTCAGTAGTACTTACCTAGGATGTTGAAGAAGAATCAGCCATGAGTGCTGGCTCGGTTGTCTCTCGTTCTTGTGATTCACATGATGATGCAGATTTTTCTTCTTTAGGCAGGTAGTTGACCACATTTGCAGTATCTTCAGAGTTTGACATTGCGAGCTCTACTGCTATATCTCCTTCACTTGCAGAATCGTCATCAATATCCTCCACATTAGCTATATTTGACTCTCCTGGCGAAACGAACCGAAAGCTCCAGTCCTATCCTTCATCTTCATTAGAAATCAAGGCTTTTGGATCCTTACTTGATGAGTCAGCATTACTAGCTGTGGACTTAACTTGACGGTTAAATGACGAGAAGGGATTTCCATTTCCTGTCTTCTTTGGTTTTATACACTCCCTCTTGAAGGGTCCCTTCTCACCGCAGTTGAAACATGTAACCTTTGACTTATCAAACCCAAAGGTTGTGTCTTTTGTTGCAACCAGGTTCTGTCCGGTCCTTTTGACAAACTTTTTAGCTCGTCGGACAGCACTTGCCAGAGCCCACATTATGTCCATACGTTCCAACTCCATTTCATCCACCTGCTCATAATCTTCATCTGCCAGGTGGCAGTTACCTATCTTTCCAGCAATTAATCCATCGTAGGATTGAACCACGACAGCTAAAAGGTCCATATGTTCTCTGGCCACCTCCACAGTTACATTTCTGAGGTTTTCGGTTTTCAGCTTTGCTGCATTAGCTTCAGGTATTATATATTGGGTGCTAGAGGACCCTAACATTTCTGATCCTGAAGTTGAGGGTTGTGCTGGAACTCCTGCGCTTGAGATGAAGGCGGTTTGCAGTGGTGCTCCAGATGTCTTGACTGAAGGAGTAGCATTGTAGAGTGCCGGATTCTGATCGTAGTTGGCCTTTTGGGCTCGATACTTCATTGTCAACTCCTCTTCTCTCAGTTTCAGAATGAAGTCATTTATATCTAACTTCGAGAGCATTCCATTCTATCTGAGATTAGAAACAAACGAACCCTATTTTTCTAGTAATCCATCAGCAAAGTTGGATACCTTTTCTTCCATCGAAGTAACCACTCCATGAGTGTGCATCTCACTCATCAAGTGCTAGAATCTATCGATCAGATCATCAAGGCCTTCTTTTCCTATTGAAGAGAAGTTGTCAAACTCCTTCTTCAAAGCTTTTGCCTTGATAGCCTTCAGAGAGGCATTCCCATCATACCTCTTCTCCAACGCATCCCAAAGTTTCTTAGCTTGAGTATACTTCGAATATTGATGGAAAATATCCTTTGGAATAGACTGAGTAAGCAAGGCGTAGACTTTCTTCTCAGCGTTGTTTTACCTTCTGTGCATCCAACATGCCACTTAGAGTAAGTTTTACTCTGTCAGCTCCAACTGGCATGTTGTACCCTGACTCTATTGCCTCCCACAAATTTGTATCCACTCCATTCAAGTAGATTTCGAAACGTTGCTTCCATTGTGGGTAGTCGTCTAACGTAATAAGTTTTGGGGGTTTATTGTGAATCCCCACTTCATTCTCCAACAGCAGTAGATTCTGAATACGTGTATCTCTACTTGTTGTGTATGCTGAAAACTGATCCTCCATTACACTTGACTTTACTATTTGACAAGATGTTGATGGGTGTGAATGAAGGTATGCGATTGGGCTTATTCGGGTGACTGAACCAGTGCGGATGGGTTAATCGTGCGACTAAGCAAATGCGGATGAGTCTGTCGTCCGAATAAACTAATGCGGTTGAGCGGTCCGAATGAAGATCTCATTCGTATGAATGAGTTCAATCTTGCGGTTGAAGGATGCGTATGAACTCAGTCGTGCAATTGAGCCAATCGTGCGACTGAACCTGCTGAAGTTTGATAATTCGTAGGTTAAACTTTTTTTGGCCATAATATGCCGGAAAAAAACTACACTTTTCGATCAGGAAACTTCCAAGACTCCGTTAGACACAAAAAGATTGCGTTTTTGATGCAAAAACACAATTTTGTATCAAAACGATTGAATCAACACATAATCAAGAGCCTATAGCTCTAATACCACTTGTCAGGATCTGGTATTTGACCAAACACCAACTGATTAACGTGTTAAGCCAACCAAATAATGTGGAATCCTATTTGATTGGCGATCCAATCAGTGAGAACGCACGTAGACACAATAGCGAATTGAATCTAACGTCAAGAATCGATTAGGAATCGATCTGCAGCGTTCTATGAACTTGGAGTACGAACTTAGAGGATTCTGGACGGCTAGGGTACGTCTGGAGTCGAAGTGGATTCAATGCTTACTTTTTTTCATGAATTAGGTGGTATTTATAGGCTAGGGTTACTCATTCGGGCGACTGAACCAGTGGCATGGTTCATTCGTGCGATTGAGACATGCGGTTTATCCATTCACACGGATGAGTGTTCAGTCGTGCGACTGAGTCAGACGCATGAAGTTGTTCAGGCGTATGAACTATTTAGACGCATGGACACTCAGTCGTATGGTCATTCGGACGCATGACCACTGTTGGGGCGCATGGTCTATTCGGACGCATGAGAACTTCACTTCACCAAGTTTGAGTGTATTCAATATTATAACATTATGCATAACACTTCAAACAATCACAAACCTATATAATTAAGTCAATATGCGTTAAACAACTCATTAATGAAATATTAAACATTATAAACACAACCAAACATTTGTATTTCATTAAGTACCCGTATAATTACAATTACACAAGTGTAAGACACATTACATTCAGATCAGGATCTAGGTACATATATGTATCAACAACTTTCTTCTCAGCGTTGTGTTTTACCTTCTGAGCATCCGACATGCCACTTAGAGTAAGTTTGACTCCATTTGCTCCTACTGGCATGCTGTACCCCGACTCTATTGCCTCCCACAGATTTGTATCTACTCCATTTAAGTAGATTTCGAAACGTTGCTTCCATTATGGGTAGTCCTCTAACATGATAAGCTTTGGGGGTTTATTGTGAATTCCCACTTCGTTCTCCAACAATAGTAGATTCTGAATACGAGTGTCTCTACTTGCTGTATATGCTGAAAACTGGTCTACCATTTCACTTAACTTTACTACTACACAAACTGTTTATGTGTGCGAATGAAGGTATGCGATTGGGTTTATTCGGGCGATTGAACAAATGCGGATGGTTTAATCGTGCGACTGAACAAATGCGGATGAGTGAGTCGTCCGAATGAACTAATACGGTTGAACAGTCCGAATGAGGTTCTCAGTCGTACGAATGAGGGTATGAATGAGTCCAATCGTGCGGTTGGAGAATGCGAATGAACTCAGTCGTGCGATTGAGCCAATCGTGCGACTGAACTTTCTGAAGTTTGATAATATGTAGGTTAAACGTGTTTTGGCAGTAAAAACTCAAATTTTAACAAACCCTAATCGTTGTATGCCAGAAAAATTAAACTTTTAGGTCAGGAAACGTCTAAGACTCCGTTAGACACAAAAAGATTGCGTTTTTGATGAAAAAACACAATTTTTGTATCAAAACTATTGAATCAACACGTAATCAAGAGCCAAGGCTCTGATACCAATTGTGAAGTTGGCTGGATCGGTAAACATCCGAGCATGTTCTTGATGGAAGGATAAACAACAGCACAAACCAAAAGTCAAACAATAATATGAACTATAATTGAATGGTTTCATTGATAAAACCTAATGATTACAAGCTCGTTACAACATAAGAATCAAGACTCTTGGCAAGGGGAAGATCGAGCATGATCTCCCCTCTCATCTGGCAGCCCTAGGCTCCGGGCAGACTTCCTATTAAAATCCTAAATCTCTCTACACATTGAAACTAGTATATATAGGCCTCGGCCCATATTAGATGCGACTAGGCCAATTCGTGCGATTGGACCATGCGTAAGGTTCAATCGTACAACCGGATCATGCGTATGGTTCAATCGTATGACTGGACCATTCTTATGGTTCAGTCTCACGAATGCCCCAATCGCACCTCTCAGTCGCACGACTGGTCCATTAGCATAGCTCAGTCGTACGACTGAGTCGCATTCGCATATGCTCCTGTGAATGACCTAGTTTCATGTGTTTACAACATATCAGGTGTAATACATTAAGCCTTGATTATTCGACAAGCGACGGACACACTATATATGACTATATATGCTCCAACAAACAGCTTTTCGCATGCGTTATGGACACTACGAGTTCCTCGTTATGTCTTTTGGTTTGACCAACGCGCCAGCTACTTTTATGGACTTGATGAATCGAGTGTGTCGGCCAATGTTAGATAAGTCAGTGATTGTGTTTATTGATGATTACCTGATTTATTCAAAGAGCGAGGAGGAGCATGCCGATCACATTCAAGAGGTGTTGGAGACGTTGAGAAGGGAGAAATTGTATGCAAAATTCTCCAAGTGCGCATTCTGGTTGCGCGAAGTTTAGTTCTTGGGTCATGTGGTGAATCCCGAGGGGATTATGGTGGATCTAGCAAAAGTGGAGGCGGTGATGCAATGGAAGTCTCCAAAGACGCCATCCGAGATTCGTAGTTTCTTGGGGTTGGCGGGGTATTATCGAAGGTTCATTCAGGACTTTTCCAAGATCGCTTCTCCACTGACCAAGTTGACTCGATAGGATGTAAAGTTTATATGGGGTCAAGCTCAAGAACAGGCATTCAAGGAGTTAAAGGTGAGGTTGACTCAAGCTCCTGTCTTGTCGTTACCCGATGGAAGCGAAGATTTGGTGGTTTATTTAGATGTTTCTTACTCAGGGTTGGGGTGTGTGTTAATGCAAAGGGGAAAAGTTATAGCCTATGCATCCTGACAACTGAAGGTTCATGAGGTCAACTACTCTACTCATGACTTGGAGCTAGCAGCCGTGGTCTTTGCACTAAAGATTTGGAGGCACTATCTGTATGGAACGAAGTGCACCATCTTCACCGACCACAAGAGCTTAAAGTACTTCTTTGAGCAGAAGGATCTGAATATGAGGCAGAGACGATGGTTGGAGCTCATAAAGGATTATGATTGTGAGTCCATTACCATCCGGGCAAAGCTAACGTGGTGGCGAATGCCCTTAGCCGAAAGGAGAGGCCTGAACCGATTCGGGTGAAAGCTTATCAACTAATCATGACCTCTGATATGATGAAGCAAGTCAAGGAGTTTCAAGATGAGGCATTGAAAGAATATCATCTAAACTCTGAAAGAATGAGAGGTCTAGTTGTGGAATTGGGTGAAAACACACTCGGTGTTAAAACCCGATTTGGACGAGTGTGGATTCCTTGTTTTGGGGATCTATGGGTGAAGATAATGGATGAAGCCCATAAAACTCGATATTCCATCCACCCTGGTGCCATAAAAATGTATCAAGATATGAAGAAGGATTATTGGTGGCCGGGTATGAAGCGCGATGTGGTGGGGTATATGAGTAAGTGCCTTACTTGTTTGCAAGTGAAGGCCGAGCATCAAAAACCGTATGGGAAGATCCAACCTTTGGATATACCGGAATCGAAGTGGGAGCACATCACCATGCATTTCATTACGAAGCTGCCACGTACTCCAAAGGGGTACGATGCCATATGGGTGATTGTTGATTGTTTGACGAAGAGTGCCCACTTTCTACCGATCCGTGAGACATATTCATCTGAGAGGTTGTCTGACCTATTCATCAAGGAGATTGTAACTCGTCATCACGTGCCGGTGTCCATTGTGTCTAATCGTGACACCCGGTTTACCTCTAAATTCTAGAAGAAATTCCACGATGCCATGGGGACGAGGTTACATATTAGCATGGCTTATCATCCCCAAACTGATGGTCAGTCAGAAAGGACCATTCAGACACTGGAAGACATGCTTCGGGCATGTGTGATTGATTTTGGTGGAAGTTGGGATGACCACTTATCGTTAGCTGAATTCTCGTACAACAAAAGTTATCATGCCAGTATTGGCATGCCACCATACGAGATGCTATACGGTAAAAGATGTAGAACGCCCGTATGTTGGGGAGACATTGGGCAAAAAGAATTGGGAGGTGTCGAGGTGATCGAGGTTACGACTGAGAAGCTAGAAAAGATTAAAGCTTTCATGGCAGCCAAAGATAGAAAGAAGTCGCATGCTGATAAACGACGCAGACCGATTGAGTTCCAGGTGGGTGACCGGGTTATGTTGAAGGTCTCACCGTGGAAGGGTATCATTCGGTTTAGGAAGCGGGGCAAGTTGAGCCCAAGATACATTGGGCCTTTCCGAATCATTGCTCGAGTAGGAGAGGTGGCCTATAGATTGAAGTTGCCCGGTGAGCTAGGTGGAATTCATCTGACATTCCATGTATCTCACTTAAGAAAGTGCTTAACGGAGGAGGATATGGTTGTACCACTGGAAGATATCGAGGTGGATGAACGACTCAACTATGTGGAGCAACCAGTGGCGATCATCGATCGTAAAGAGAAGAGGCTGAGATAAAGTGGTTCCTCTTGTGCGTGTACAGTGGAGGCACAGGAAGGGATCCGAATCTACATGGGAGACCGAGGAAGAGATGAGGCAGCATTATCCTTATATGTTCGAGGAATAACAGGTTTCGGGGACGAAACCAAAATAAGGAGGATGGACTTGTAACACGGGTTATTTTAAAAAAAGACATGAAATGAAGAATAAAAGAAAGAAAAGCAATAAAGTCCAAGTGGAGGGACTAAAAGTCTTCTACAAAATCTTTCAAAAGTTGGTGTAAAGGTGGGAATGGCCGCCCACCCTCCCCTTCACATCACTTTTCATTCGAATTGAGAGAGAGAGAGAGAGAGCAGAAACTCTCAGAAGAAGAAGAAAAAGAAGAAGAAGGTCAAATTTAAGGTATGAATTCGTGGTTTTTAAGTGTTTGTGTTGGGTTTTGGTCTTGGGTTTATGCTTATATGTTTGTGTGTGTTTGGGTGTGTGTGTTTGGTGGGGTTTTTAGATGTTTAAACTCAGTGGCATAAGGGTTAGAAGGAAGATACACCCAAGTTGCATGAGGTGAGTTTCTAGACCCTGGTTTCTACTTGTTTTAAACATCTTTGGGGCTGAAAATGTATTAAAATGATTTTTACAATGTTTGTGTATGTGTGCCCGTATGTATTATGCATGTTGGATGTTGGTTCTTGAATGCTTATAGGTTTTTCATCTTTAGAATAGCCATGTTAAGCTTAGAACAGATAGGTTTGATGATTGGGTTCGAAAACATCCTAGAAACATGTTTTACAGGGAGTTCATGCGCCTAGATAAGGCTCATGCGCTTGAATTTGCCTTAGAAAGGTTTAAGTATAGCCCATGCACTTGAACAGTGGCCCATGCGCCTAGAAATATCAGTCGGATGACTAAGTGTAGGGCCATGTGCCCCAATAGTGCCCATGCGCCCAAGTGTCCCATGCGTCTAAGTGTCCATGCAACTGATTAGTCCATACGCCTAAGTTCATACGCCTAAATAGTACCCATGCACCTAGAATTGGGTTGGAATTGACTAAGTGTCCAGACGTCCAGGATTCCCATGTGCCTAGGCACTCATGCGCTTGCATAGTGCCCAGGCACTCATGCGCTTGCATAGTGCCCATGCGCCTGAAAGTTGCCCATGCGCCTAAGTGTTCCCCATGCGCCTGCATAGTGCCCATGCGTCCCAATAGTGCCCATGCGCCTAAGGACTAGAATATTTTTCTAATTTTTTTGGGGAAAAAGTGAAATGTAGGCTTTGACTTGGGAGGTTCCCGGGGGCAATGTAAGTTGACTTTTTGAAGTCATTTATGTTGTATGATGTGATGTATGAAATGATGTATGATTGATGGTTATGTATGATTGTATGATATGTTCCTTATGATGATGTATGTTTATCTTTCCTATGGCTTTACGTGTCATGTTAATAAATGAATGAACGAAGTATTATGTAACGTAAAGTGAAAGATAATGAAAGAGGAACACGAAGTAAGAATGCATGCATTGTTGAATGACGAATGAACGAAGGAAAGGCTTGCAAGCACATATTTGAGGTGAGCAACCCAGTTGTTGCAACAGACTCGGACAGCGTGCTATCGTGAAGTTGCCATGAGGTGAGCAACCCTATGCTTGCAACAAACTCGGATCGCGTGCTATCATTGAAAGTGGCAATTGGGGTGAGCGAGCCTATGGGTGCAACAGACTCAGATAACGAGCTATCGTGAAGTTGCCATGAGGTGAGAGACCCTACGGTTGCAACAGACTCAGATAGCGTGCTATCATTGAAAGTGGCTATTGGGGTGAGCAACCCTATGGTTGCAACAGACTCAGATAGCGTGTAATCGTTGTGATTGTTAATGAGGTGAGCGACCCTGTTGTCGCAACAGACTCGAAAGGACGAACGTATAAAATGAACGAGGTTAACGAATGTAATGGAAGATAATAATGATATTATCTGTATGTACGTATTATGTATGATCCGAACGAATGAAAATTATAGTTTGATTCTTAAAGAAAGTAAAGAACGGTTTTAACGATTGAATTGTATGTTTTATTATAAAACTAGAACTCACTCAGCGACGCTGACTTTTATACGTTTTCAGTTAGCAGGTAAACGTTGCTGAGGATGGCACGAGGTGGCTACTCAGCTCTCTTGGATGGCATTCTTTTGTTAATGTTTTTGCATTGTAATGTGAACGAATGATGTTTTGAAATGAACGTTTGTATTAACTTGCAAAAGCATTTGTAATGATATGAAAAGTTATTTTTTTTATGTTTCCGCTGCAATATTTTCGTAAGGCAAATGTAATTATATGTTTTATGTGTGATGAGTATCCAACTGTAAGTGTCCCGGGAACGGGACCTTACATGGCACTATCTTCCTTTTGACTTATAAAGACTTAGTAATAAGTCTTGATTCAATTCACTTTGGGTAACACATTTATCATTAGCAAGATAAATAAAACTCGCCTACAATCAATATTATATTAAGACAGAGTCAAACACATTGACACTGGCACACATGTATGGTTGTTCCCTTTAAGCTATGTATACTATGATACTTTCTCAAACGAAAGAAAAATCCTCCACATAGCTCTAATAATATTAAAATGGTCGATGTATTTACATGTAGATCTTTTAGAATGAATTTAGCTAAATTCATTAAAGATAACATATATTGCTTTCATATGTAGATCTATCAACACTTATGAATTTTTATGATAATTTCAAATGAAGTTTATCGGTATATCTCATACTTGTGTATTTCATATCAATACACTTATCATATTTTCGATCTCATGATACACTTATCATATTTTTGATCTCATGATATTGTATGATATTTGATGTCTTATCTTCGACACTTAAAACAATTCAACAACTCTCAAGTTGTTTCTATGCAAATCTCTTATTGCACTATCTGTTTACAGTTATATATTTCCGTTTAAGTTATTTCCCTCTAAATCATTTTGAATGTCATAATGGAAATTAATTTATTTTTTGTAAATATTGTAGTGTTATCTTAAGATATTAAACACAAATAATAATACAACCGAAAATGAAACATAGAGTGTAAAACACTTTTTAATAATAATTTAAACGGATAAAAGTTACATCTAGATATCAAATCTCAAAGTGTTATTATCTATAACACTTTCATCATTAGCAATGATATCAATTTTATGGCATGTCTTGAGGAACTCCCTCAATATACTTTATGCACTCATATGATCAAGTTTATCATATTATCTTGAAACTCTAATTTAAATAGTTAAAACCAGAAAAAAAACAACATTATGTATACACTATCTTATTAATAAGTAGTGTATTTGAATGATTATTTCTATTCACAACAACCTCAAGTTGTTTTTTATGAATAATCTCATTGAGACTATTATGTGGTTCGAAACATGCTACTTCTCCCATGAGTAATTAACCATTTTAGATTGCAAAACACATGTTTTATTCATTCAAAACATTTTCTAGCTTTGCAATTTTTTTAAAATATATCATTTTTATTTTATCTCTTGCTCACAATAGTCAAAACCCTAAACTACAAAAATGGTTTTATTTCTAACACGCTCGTTAGAAGACAAACAATTACAAACTTTTTTTTAATTAACACTTTTTGATTAATAGAATAAATCATTTTTAACACATTGATTAGAGAATAAATGATTATAAAATATTTTTAAACACATTTTGGTTTTATACATAAACCGGTTTTAACAAATGATAACAACAATCCTTTTAAATATTACGGTTCTTATTAATTAAACCGTTTTCTAACACACTCGTTAAAAAATAAATGATTATAATAACCTTTTAAGCTTGTCGGTTAAAATAACCACTTCTAACCTGCACGTTAGAAATAAACGAATACAAAGATTGGTTTAAAAGTTTTTCCATTTATATAAAATAAATCCAGTTATAACTTACTTGTTAGAAATAAACGATTACATCAATAGTTTTAAAGCTTTTTGATATATAAAATATATATCGGTTCTAACACGCTTGTTAGAATAAACAACTACAAAATATTGGTTTTATGCTTATCGGTTTATATACAATAAACTCGCTTCTAACACGCTCGTTAGATCTAAATGACTATCAAATCATTTGTAAGCTTCTCAAATCATATAAAATAAACTATTTCTCTTTTTGTTGCAAAGCACTAGTTTTAATTTTTTTAAAACAAAAATTGCTTTTGCTTAAATCATTGTAGTCATAAATAGTTTAAAACTATAAACCCATAACTTTCTAATGGCTTTTAGAAATTAAACAATCTGTAACACACACGTTAGATTGTTAAACATTTACAAAAATATATTACATATTATAGAATCAAGGTATTTGTTTGGTAACTTGTTATTTCGAATATTAGATTGTACTTCAATCTTTATTAAAATCCAAACATGGTATTGTACTATGTTATTCCCAAATATATTGTTTGATTTTTGACAAAAATCTCAACTAATATTTTCTTTAACGTTTCGTAAACCAAAAAAACATAGTACTAGATTTTTAAAAATCCAATCACGAAGTCAGTTTTAAGATTGTACGAGATAGGTTCACCTTTATATTAAAAATATTAATTCTAATGTAAGGCCCCGTTCCCGGGACGCTTACAGCTGGGTTCTCATCGCACATAAAACGTATAATTGCATTTGTATTTCATAAATCGCAGCGGAAAACTAAAACAATCTTTCATTTCCATGTAAAAGCTTTTGCAAGTTAATACAACATTCATTACAAAATAGCTTGTTCGCATTACAATGCAAAAACATTAATCAAAAGAATGCCATCCCAAAAGAGCTTAGTAGCTTCACGGTATGCCATCCTCAGCAAACATTACCTGCCAACTGGAAAACATATAAAAAGTCAGCGTTGCTGAGTGAGTTCTAGTTTTATTGCAAAACATACTTTACTTTCATATAAAACCATTCGTTACCTTTACATGATCACACATCGTACATACACATAGATAATATCATTATTATCTTCTTTATTCATTCATTCGTTCATTCGTTCTTTATGACTTTACTTGCGCATCGGACATCAACCGTACCAATACCATGTGCTACACCCGGTTAATCTTAGCTACCGGGCCGAAGTCAATAAATGAACAACTAATGTATGCCACGGTACTAGGAGTAACCATCAGTCTTAGCTACTGGGCCGAAGTCAATAAATGAACAACTAAATGTATGCCACAGTACTAGGGGTAAGCGGTAGAGGCACTACACGTTTGGTCAATCACAAAGAAGGACTCTGATATCCATTGCTTGCAAGACTTCTTTCATTCGTTCATTAATGCATGCATTCATCGTCATGTTCCTCTTTCATTATCTTTCACTTTACGTTACATAATATTTCATTCATTCCTCATAATAAGTAAAGCCATAGGAAAGATATTATACATCATACTAAGGAACATTAACATGCATTCACATCACATCATACAGGGCAACATCATGCATACATAACATGCAACATCATCATCTCTATGCCCTACATGCTTCTAAGGCCATATATGCTATCTTACATGCTCTTACGGGAAACCTTTATGTCAAGACTTACATCTGCACTTTCCCCCGAAAGCCAGAAGTCTAGCTACACTTTCTTCGGATGCAACAACCCTAATTGTGCGTATGGACACCCTCCAGTCGTATGGCCTCCATGTGATCGACCCTTCATTCGGGTGACTGGACCTTCATTCAGGTGACTGGACCTTCATTCGGGAGACTTGACCTTCATTCGGGTGACTGGACCTTCATTCAGGTGACTGGACCTTCATTCGGGTGACTGGACCTTCATGCGGGTGACTGGACCTTCATTCTGGTGACTGGACCTTCATACGGGTGACTGGACCTTCATTCTCCCTCCAGTCGGGTGACTGGCCTCCAGTCTCCCTCCATTCGGGTGACTGGCCTTCAGTCTCCCTCCATTCGGGTGACTGGCCTTCTGTCTCCCTCCATTCGGGTGACTGGCCTCCAGTCTCCCTCCATTCGGGTGACTGGACTCCAGTCTCCCTCCATTCGGGTGACTGGCCTCCAGTCTCCTCCATTCGGGTGACTGGCCTCCAGTCTCCCTCCATTCGGGTGACTGGCCACCAGTCTCCCTCCATTCGGGTGACTGGCCTCCAGTCTCCCTCCATTCGGGTGACTGGCCTCCAGTCTCCCTCCATTCAGCCGAATGGCCTTAGCTGATGCAGAATGCAGTTCATCACGACTGCAGCCGAGGGTTTTCAGCCTCCAAACTCATCTAAACCCATTTTGAGCCCAATCGACCATCCTAAGCTTAGGGAAACATACCACGACCTCATTCGAGCATAACCATGAATGAAATCAAGCTCCAAACGCATCATACACATACACAAATGCATAAAAACGGGTTTACACCCAAAAACTCGAAAAAGGGTTTTCAGATGGTTCCAGCCCTAAAATCATTCAAAAACATGTAAAAGAGGGATCCTAGAACTCACACAAATGAGCACAATGACAAGAGCTTCGATTTGGCTTGCTACACGATGATTTTGGCGACCCGAACTAACTCGAACCAACTTTTTCTCCTTTCTCTATTCTTCTCTCTATGAAATCTGAAATGTGGGGTGTGTGGGGAGAGTGGGCTGCCCTCTCCCTACTAATATCACCACATTTCCCAACTTTTCTTCATTGGCGAGTTTGGTCCCTCAACTTTGAACTTTATTTTCTTTTCTTTCGTCACCGGCTTCAAAATAATAAATATCTGGGTGTTACATCTAACGATACTCTCGTTAGCCATGAGAAATATTTTAGTACAATAGGTTTACAAATACGACAAAAAAATGAGTATAAACAATATTTATATACCAAACTTGATTCGAACAAATGTATTTAGTATATACTCCAACGAGTATTCATATAACATTCTTGACACAAGTCTTCATCACGTTGAATCTTCAACTATACCCCTTGACTACAACAAACAACAAACAAAAGATTGACGGTTGTGGTTGAGGATCGTGTTAGACACGGGTCTCTTAAAACAAATTTCGCGTCTCTACTCAAGACAGCACGTCTGTCTCCCAGGGTACAACAGCCAAAACAGTATGTAATGCCGGAGAGTGTCTCGGCCCGAGAGATCACCGGGTAAAGTATGTGTTATGATGTTATATGGAACAAGATGAAAGATGATGGTGTATGAAGAACAATTTAGAGAGTACTCATCTCTAAATTTTTATAAAATTTGTTGAATCTAAAAAGAATAAGTTTCTTCTTTTTCTTTTTATCATCATGAGTTTGTTTATATACTCATGCTAAAGACTTCACACTAATGTGAGTTTTATGATTCACAATCAAAACTTCCATTTGATTTATGAAATGTTTTATGAGACCAAATTAAAAATCGTATCTTATTCATGACATGTTTAATACCAATTATGATAAAAATTATGATTCATAATAAATATTCATAATATTTATTAAAAGACTTGGTCAACATAAAACATTCATTTTAATCAATAAATGGTTTTATTAACGTTA
The DNA here is from genome assembly GCA_025506515.1 of Flaveria trinervia. Lineage (NCBI taxonomy): Eukaryota > Viridiplantae > Streptophyta > Magnoliopsida > Asterales > Asteraceae > Flaveria > Flaveria trinervia. The sequence continues at coordinate 16,565,195 of CM046442.1, read as the reverse complement.
TGCAAGAAACTGCAACAATTCCTACAATAATCAACCAAATTTTACTTTCTTCATTCCGACCACTCAACTTCTGTTGGACCAAAAGAACCAATGAGCCAAGATCAGAAAACCTCTAAGTCCCACATGGTATCACAACAACTGCTGAAAGCCTCATCAGCAGTTTGACAAGTGCTGAAGACTTCAACAGCTGAAGATCAAGTGCTGAAGACTTCAACAGCTGAAGAACTAAAGTGCTGAAGTACAACAGCTGAAGAACACAAGTGCTGAAGCTGAAAAGACCAAAGTACTGAAGTACAACAGCTGAAGAGTTTACAAGTGCTGAAGATCAACAACTAATGTACAAAGTCTGAAGACAAAGACTGAAGACATCAGCTGATGATATCTACTGAAGTCATCAGCTGATGAAACATCTGAAGGTCAAAGTCTAAAGATCAAGTACTGAAGCGTCAGTAGTTTGTCACAACTGCTGAAGAGTACTTCTTCAGTAGTTGTGATATCAGTAGTTTTATATTTTTATGTTTCAGTAGTTTTGTAAAACGACTGAAGAGCTTGTTCTTCAGTCGTTGTAGTTTCAGTAGTTTCTAATCAGTAGTTTTATATTCTGTACTTAACACTCTGATATGTTCTCAGTAGTTGTGAACATTTCAGTGGTTGTTAAGAGTTAGTTATTTTTGTATTAGATCTGCCAGTTGTCACTTTCCGTGATAACAACAGTGATTGTTGCACTTTATATAAGGAGTGACAACCTATTGTAATAATGTGAATGACGGGAATGATATGAATGATTTGATTAGAAATATTCTATATCTATAAACATTCCTTGAATCAGAAATATATATTCTCTCACTATAACCGTATGTGCTCTTAATGCATACAAGTATCGATTACTTGCTACAATTTGTCTAATTCCTGTTCGTATTCCGCTGCTTTGAACTCTAATACATCAAACTTGTGATCGCTGATCCTGTCAACTTCGAACATCGATATCTAATTCATCTTATCTTCAGTTTGGACACGGTATAGTTCGTTACAAAACGAGAACTTAAACCAATAAACAAATAACTTTTATATAAAAATATATAAATATAATTATTTTGTGTTCAAAATTCCAACATAAGCATATGTCATTATCAAAGTTTGTTTTTTAAATATTAATGCTCTATGTAATGAGTAACTTTTTGGATTTATATCATTGTGAGTATATATTTTATAATAATATGACAACGTTTACTAGTTATTTAATTTACGTTCATATTCTGTTGTGTATTTGATAAACTGTTTAGGGTATATTTACGACCATATGCCATTAGTTACGTTGTTAGATTTATCACTCATTTAAATTATGTCGAAATAATTTTATTTTTATAAAGACATCAATATTAACTATATCTTATAAAACAAGGTCACGTGTCCTCACCTTATTGGTCCTCAAAACTTTTTTCTTCTTTTATGAATTTTTGGACTTTGTTAGTGTGTAAATTACTTTGATTTAGAAAATAACATCGAAGTTGAAATGGTGGAAGTGGTTAGCTACTCCCTCAGTTCGTGACCATGTATGAAATTTGGGCATACATATAGCTATGAAATTTGGAAGTGGTGGAAGTGGTTAGGCTACTTCAAGAGATAACATTAAACTTGGGCATTTCCTGGAACATGTTAAAAATAAAAGGTCAACTATAAAATTTGATGAGTTTTCAAGGGTTTAATATACATAAATATATCAAAAGATTTACAAGTAGTAGTAATTCATGTCAATGGTTAAGAATTATGCAAGTTTATAGAACACATATAGCTACAATCAAACCTTGACCAAGATTAAGATTACAAGCTTATAATGATTAGTTAAGTGTATTTGGTTCCCATGATGAACAAGTCATACGTCATCAGGAGCCGGTAATACACCAGCTTTAGTACCAAATAGGCTTGTCAGACCCATAGATCTATGACGTCGTAGGCTAGCAATAGTTAATTATTGTCAACATATAATGTATCTCTCATATAAATCTCACAATAACACAGATAACCATGACAAAATTAAGTATGAATTGCATGCGCGTTACAAGTATAAAACATTTATAAGTGTAAGTTGATAAGTTTAACATTTTCGTCTTAAAAAGACGTGAAATAATATAAAAGGGGCATGACAACTCACATGATAAATAAGATGATTCTTAAGAGAATATCAATAAATTAAGTTGTGCTTCAACGATTCATTTTACAAGATCCTAAACATATAAGTTCCAAGATTACATTACGAATATGTTTAACGATCAAATGTGATCTAGGGTTTCAATTGGAATTTTGGGGTTTTGATAATTAGGTTAAATACAACTAATTATATTTTGATTCCATAAAGATAAAATAAATTGATTTAATAATTAGGATTTAAAACGAAAATGAATCATTAGTGAAATTGAATTGTAATATTACTCAAATATTATTATTTGTTGATTAAGTAATGGTTGAATATATAATGTGAAAAGAAAATATCAATTAATAATTAATTATTTAAAACTTGATTAGAAACAATTAGTTGAATAATTATTTATTTAAATGACTTGCAAATAGTCTAAAAGTATAATATTTTTTAAACTTTTGAATAAACCTTATAAAGGTTTTATAATATTTAAACCTTTGATAAATAAGGAAATAGAAAATTAAATGCTTTAGAATTTTTAGAAACTAAATAAAGATTTTAGAAATAATTTGTTTTATAATTTCACACTTGTAAAATAAATTATATACTCTTACAAAGTTTGACATCTAAAAAATTGAAATAAATATCAAATTATAATTTTCTAAATATTTTAGAAAATAATAATTACATTTCGAGTTTGTAGTAATTATTAAAATGATTTTTACATGAATCTAATAACATTTATATAATTTTCTGAAAATAAAAGTAATTTATGCAAATAAAAAAACATATTGTAGGGGCCGGGTTCAAACCCGTGTCTCTTTTGCATCCTATGAGTATGTTGACCAGTGGGCTAGGAGCCTCCATTTCTGTTTGTTATCCAAACTTAATTTTTTAGAACTTGTGCTTATGCAAACCCCAAAAATCCATATGAACCCTAATATGATTCGATTCAAATTGAATCCCCAATCGATGATGATTACTGAAATAAACATGGGGATTTGATACCCCATGTAAAATCGAGTATATGCGTGTAAGAAACTTATGTGATTTGGTTCAAATTGATGGCGATTAGGATGAGAGTAGTCGCAACCGTGAGGGAGATAGGATTCAACATGAAATCGTTGATACCACTCGAATTAAATGCAGGTAGAGCTCGAAAGAGTGTATTCAACTAAAAGCCCTTTTTCAATTGAGGTTCAAGATGCTTGAATTGTGATGAACATCTTAGTTACAAGTCGCGTTAGAGAAGGGAATCGAATGCGATGTTTGGTGCGTTTCAAATGAAATTGCTTTTAGTGATGAACTAGAAACGGTTAAACGATTGGGTGTGCTCAATTAATTGGGTTATTAACCTATTTCAATTGTCGAACAGTTCACGGTTCAAATGAAATCTTCGGTTTTGAGATTCCATTGTCTTCATACCCGTTTTTAACCTCAATTAACACATGTATTCAAGTTTGAAACATTCCCTCGAAACGTTTGGTATCATTTGATTTTAAAATCGTGGTTGTTTTGACTGTTATGGGGTCTCACCGGTGTCGCGCCGGCTTGGCCGGCTGGCGACTGGAAAATCGAGAAGAGAGAAAGGTAAATGGGGGTTTGATTTATAATTTATACAAACAGTCCCTCAACTCTGAATTTTTATTATTTTATGCATAAAATTTTCATTTAAAGTTTATAAATTGACAATCAAGCCCCCTAAATTTAATTACCTTAAGTTTTAAATATTTTTAGGTCTAATAACTTTTATAAATTATTATTATTATTATTAATATTTTTATTGTTATTATACTATTATTTTAGTTATTATTATTATAATTTATTATTATTAATTATTATTATTATTATTATTATATTATTATTATTATTATTATTATTATTATTATATATTATTATTATTATTATTATCATTATTATTATTATATTTATTTTAATAAATCACATTATTAACCCTCAATCCAATGGGTTAAAGTAGAATAAAAAAACAAACACAAATAACCCATATAGTTTCATAAATGACTTTTTCTTAAAAATGGTCCTTACAAGAGTATAACGACGTTAACTTTTAATTTAACGAAAAATACAAGATGTTACAGTCTCCCCTACTTATAAGAATCTCGCCCTGAAATTAAGAATGAAACTAGACGAACAAATACGAGTATTTCTTCTTCATATGTTCCTCACGCACCCAAGTAAATTCAGCTCCACACTTATTCTCCCAGCGAACCTTGACGATCGGGGTAGTTGTGGTTCTAGTCTTCTTAATAATACGATCCATGACTACAACGGGTTTCTCAATAAAATGTAATGACTCGTTGATCTGGATGTCATCCAACAGAACATGCAGACTTTCGTGAGCCAAGCACTTCCTTAGATTTGAGACATGGAAAACAGGATGAACTCCACTAAGGTCGGAAGGTAGTTCCAGTTTGTAAGCCACTTTTTCGATCCTTTTCAGAATCTTGAAAGGTCCTACAAATCTTGGAGCTAGTTTACTCTTCTTTCCAAAGCAAACAACGCTCTTCCATGGTGAGACCTTAAGAAGAACCATATCCCTAACTTGGAATTCCAATGGCTTAGATCTCTTATCGGCATAGCTCTTTTGTCGACTTCTCGCCACTTCAAGGTTCTTGCGAATTATGAAAACTTTATCAGTCGTTTCTTGTATAAGCTCAGGACCAGTGATGAAATTTTCACCAATGTCGGTCTAGTAGATCAGAGAACGACATTTACGACCATAATGCGCTTCAAAAGGTGTAATCTTGATACTCGAGTGATAAATATTGTTATACGAAAATTCCACAAGTGGTAAATGCGTATCCCAGTCACCACCAAAATCAAGAACACAAAGTCGTAGCAAATGTTCCAAGGTTTGGATGGTTCGCTCGGTTTGACAGTCCGTTTGAGGATAGTAAGCCGTGCTTAGATCCAGTTGAGTACCCAAGAGTTCTTGCACATACGACTAAAAGTGAGAAGTGAAACGAGCATCTCGATCGGATATTATATGCAAAGGTACCCCATGACGACTCACATTTCATCTATGTATATACGCACCAACCTTGATGTTTTGTAAGTGTCACGCATGGGTATGGAATGTGCCGACTTGGTCAATCGGTCAACGATCACCCATAGGCTATCATGACCATAAGAGGTATGAGGTATTTTGCTTATGAAGTCCATGGATATGTGTTCCCATTTCCACATAGGAATCTCAGGCTATTCAAGTAATCCACTTGGTCGTTGATGTTCAACTTTAACCTTCGTACATGCAAGACACTTAGCTACGTAAGTCGCTATGTCCTTCTTCATTCCAGGCCACCAATATTGACCACACAGATCCATATATGTCTTATCGGAGCCAGGATAAATAGAATAACGGGTTTGATGAGCTTCGTTCATGATAAAGGTACGAAGATTATCATGATTCGGAACCCAAATTTGATTTGCGAAATACATCAACCCATTGGGTTTCGTTTCTAGTTGAGCTAGAAGATTATGCTCCAATTCCTCCTTATTCTTCCTTCTCTTTGAACCGCTTGTTAAGCCTCTAAAATACTAGTCTCGATGTCGCATTCAATCCTCAAATTTTGTAGCAGCACGGTGGTCTCGTTGACATCTAGACGGATCTCAGTATCAAATTCTCCCAAAGTATCAAACCATTGTCGTTGATCACGAATTTCTTTAAACGAGACCATCTTGTTATGAATCTTTCGACTTAGTGCATCGGCTGCGACATTTGCCTTACCAGGGTGGTAACGAATGTCACAATCGTAATCACTAATCAACTCAACCCAACGACGTTGTCTCATATTGAGATCTTTTTGGTTAAAAATCTGTTGAAGGCTTTTGTGATTGGTGTAGACTATACATTGTGTACCATAAAGGTAATTCCTTCAAATCTTTAAGGCAAAAACCACAGCATCAAGTTCTAGATCGTGTGTCGTGTAATTCACCTCGTGGACCTTCAATTGTCTCGATGCACATGCTATGACCTTTCCTCGTTGCATGAGAACACAAACAAGGCTTTGTTTAGATGCATCACAATACATGATGAAATCGTCGTTTCCATCGGGTAGGGTCAAGATAGGAGCGTTACACAACTTGGGCTTTAATGCTTCAAAGGCTTCCTCTTGTTTGGACCCCCACTCAAATGGTTTATTCTTTTGAGTCAAAGAAAGAAGTGGCTTCGCGATTCTTGAAAAGTTGGCAATGAATCACCGGTAATAACCAACAAGACCAAGGAAAGAACAAACTTCAGTTGGAGTTGTAAGAACAAACCAATTCTTCACAGCTTCCACCTTTGCAGGGTCAACATGAATTCCTTGGCTATTTATCACGTGTCCTAGAAATTGAACTTCCTCAAGCCAAAATTCGCACTTCGAGAACTTCACATACAATTGTTCTTTTTTCAACAGCTTAAGAACTTGTTGCGAGTGAAGTTCATGACCAGTATTGAACTTGGAATACATAAGTATGTCATCAATGAAGACGATCACAAACTTGTCTAGATAAGGCTTGTATACTTGATTCATGAGATCCATGAAAATAGCAAGAGCATTTGTTAAACCAAAAGGCATAACCATGAACTCAAAATGCCCATATCGAGTACGAAACGCAGTCTTTGAGATATCATCGTCATGGACTCGTAGTTGTGTAAATCCAGTATTACACATGTGTATAACTAGATTTATATATATGTAAACAACGGATGAATGATTTTTTTTAAATATATCAATATGGTAGGCGTGGGAAAGATAAAAAAAATAAATTTTATGTTGAAATATTTTTGAAGAAATGATGTCGTGAAAAAAGTTACCAACGTTTAAAAACAGGAGGAAATGACATGTGATTTGCATGTGATAAAAAATAAGTGGCTCAGATTGGTTTCTACAGTTCTCACAAAAAAAGATAGTTTTCAAAATAACCTACCATATATATATATATATATATATATATATATATATTATATATATTATATATATATATATATATATATATATGTATGTATGTATGTATGTATGTATGTATGTATATATATATATTATATATATATATATATGTATGTATGTATGTATATATATATATTAGGCGTTGGAAAGATAAAGAAATATTGAAATTAATGGTAACAAAAATTTGAAAAAGTAATGTCGGAAAAAAATTATGAACATTTTAAAAAAAATATGAATTTGGCATGTGACTTGCATATAACTAAAATGTGTGTAATATGGTGTTTAGAGTTCTCATAAAAAATGGTTCTCAAGATAACCCTGTATATATAGAGGATGGATTTGATACAAACCTTGTGTTATTTAAAAATAGTGAGAACAGATCTTGGATGTTGATTTTTAGAATCTAGGGTTGTTATTAATTACATGCCATCAAAGTTCAATTTATTATTTGCAACTTAATCTTAGAGGTATTATGGTAATTATGCTAATTAAATTAAATTGTAAGCGCCTGTCATTAATCATGATCCTGTAGAAATAGTGATTTCGGTTAACAAGATTCTTTGATCAAAATAGTATTGAAATCAAATTAACATCATATCAACACAATCGATTCCTTCTGAAGCAAAAATTGACATTTTCCCCCTTCTTAAAACTAGGGTTTATCGCACAATGAAAAATATGAAGGATAGGTCAACAATCAGAAACGAAGAAATCAAAGATGCTGGTGACAAAAACGTCTTCATACTAACATGTAAGTTATGATTTATTTGGCAATTAACACTTCTAAGATGTAATGGGGTTGAACCGATTTACAATGTGAAGATATTTCTATTGTTCCATTGTTTGTATTACTGATTGTTAGCGAGAATGCTATTATAATTGATGAAATTGTTAGTTGTAGTACTTATGATTGCAAGCTGGACCTGATTTACAATAAATTAGAAAAAAGTGCTATAATCAAAAGTATATTTTGGTTTTGGGTATGGTAAGTATGAATGAAAGTGAAAATTACGATCGTGCTATTTTTTGGAATTGTGTTGTTTTTATATTTGATGGAGTATAAATGAGTTGTAATTTTTGTTATTCGGGGTCTTTTGCAGAGTTGATATTTGATGGTTGTTTCGATTAGCTAGTGTGCAATTTTGATTTTCGGCTACTTTTTCCAAAAGAACATAGTGCCCTGTTTCTATAATACTATCTTTATCGGAACATGTATTTTGGATTTGCGCTAGTTTTATTGATTGAGCGAATATGAATGAGTTGAACCTTGTTGTTAATCATGTTTTTTTAGAAAAACAGATATATTATTGTTACCTAAATCAAGAAGTGTGCTAATTTTATTATGTGTTGTTATTATGAGTTAAGTTGTGCTACTATGATTGGTTGTGCTAATCATGTGAGTTCAGTTATGCTACCATGATTGCTTGTGCTTATTATGTGCTACTTTGACTAAACTTATTACATATAATGTTCTAGCAACAAGAAGGAGTAAACGAATAGCCGTACTTTATCTCAGCAAGTACACTAATGATGAATCAACACCGATTGAATTAGACAATGATAGTGATGATGTGATTGAGAAAGATACTAGAGAAAAAATATGAAACCAAAAGTTCAAAATAATGATACTGGTATGAAAACTAAATATAAAAATATCAATAGTTTTTAATATTTAATGCTATTAAAATTTATAGAGTTGTCACATATATCTAATAATATTTAGAGCAGGTGCAAATATTGGTTCTTCAAAGTAACATCTACAACTAAAAGTGTAACACCCGGTTATTCTTTTAAAATAAGAATAATAAATGAAGAATAAAAGAAGGAAACATCAATAAGCCCAAGTGGAGGGGTTAAAAATGTAAATGGGGATAAAAGTACAAAAGTTGGTGTAAAGGTGGGCATGGCCGCCCAACCTCACTTCCCATCACCCTTTCTTCACTTCGGATTAGAGAGAGAGAGAGAGCAGAGAAACACTCTCGGTTAAAGAAGAAGAAGAAGAAAAGAATTGAATTCAAGGTAAGAATTCGGAATTTTAAGTGTTCATCTTGGGGTTTTTTCTCGGTTACATGCTTATGTGCTTATATGCTTGTGTGTGTGTCCGTGTGTGTGTGTTTTGGTGTGTTTTTAGGTGTTTGAACTCATTTGCAAGCGGGTTAGAAGGAAGAAACACCCAAGTTGTACCTGGTGAGTTCTAGACCCTGGTTTTTACTTGTTTTAAACTCTTTTGGGGCTAAAAATGTATTAAAACAATTTTCAAATGTTTATGTATGTATACCCGTATGTATTATGCATGTTGGATGATGATTCTTGGATGCTTATAGGTTGTTCATGTTTAGAATAGCCTTGGTAAGCTTAGAACAGATAGATTTGATGATTGGGTTTGAAAACATCCTAAAAACATGTTACAGAAGGTTCATGCGCCACGATAAGGCTCATGGGCCTGAGAATGCCTTAGAAGAATTTAAGTGTAACCCATACGCCTGAACAATAGTCCATGCGCCTAGAAATATCAGTCGGACGACTAAGTGTAGGGCCATGCACCCCAATAGTACCCATGCGTCTGAATATTCCCATGCGCCTAAGTTTCCATACGCCCGAATAAACCCATGCGTCTAAGTGTCCATGCGACCAAATGGGCCATACGCCTGAATAGTGTCCATGCGCCTGAATGGTTCATGCGCCTAAGTGTTAAAATAGCTAGGGTTTATTAATGATGGGTTCATGCGACCAAATGGGAGTTTGTGCTCTTAGGGTTTTGAATGAGGTTTGACTAGGGTTTATTAATGATGGGTTTCATGCATGATTATGATTGTTTTATGATTGCCTTATGATTGTTCCTTATTATTATTGCTATTATTATTACTTATAGTGTGTGACTTTACGTGGTATGTTTATTATCGTAACGTAAAGTATATTGTAATAATAAAGAGAAAGAGCAACAAAGAAGAGAAGAGGAACATTAATAAAATGTTAACAAGTCTTGCAAGCTTACAGGAGGTACACGACCATGTTGTCGTTAGCTCAACTGTGTTGTGGGTTAGCTACCCTATTATACACATAGGACCAGTCAATTGAGATTGGCAGGACCTTTGCAGCGTACCCTAGGTGATTGGGTCGGCCTTGTATACAGTAAACAGAACCCTTTTAAGGGATATAGATGGCCCATCACCAGTTTTCACCGCGCATACAGTTTAGGGTATTGCTCAATGGTCCATACAGATAGTGAAAGATAAAGATAAAAGAATACAAAGTAAACAAGCATACAGTAAAGAGAACGAATAGTATCTGTTCATATAGTTAATGCGTGCTCGCATACAAAGTAAAAAAGTTGTATTTCACACAAAGAGTATTTTTCATATAAAACATATAGAGTGTATTTTATTACTTTTAAAACTAGGAGTCACTCCGCAACGCTGACTTTTATACATTTTCAGTTGGCAGGTAATTATTGTTGAGGATGGCACGAGGGTGAAGCTACTCGGCAGGGAAAGACTGACATCCATTCGTATTTCATATTGCTGTTGTTTTGTAATGCAATTAAACAATTCTTTTGTAATCAGTCAAACAATAGTGTATTGCACAACAATTGTGTTTTAAAAAGAAATAAATGGCTTTTGTAATAATAATTCCGCTGCTTGAGTTTGTATATTTATAATATATAATGTATTAAATGTTGTGGTTGACCAACTGTGGGGTCTCTGGGAACGGGGCCTTACAAGTTGGTATCAGAGCCAAAGTTTAAGAGAATTGGGTTAAATAAAATTTTTAAAACCTAAACTTAAACTGAAAATGGGACAAATGGAAGGATGTCAGCCCGAGTAGCTACGTGCCATCAGGTATGTCTTTTCTTAATGATAACCGGTATTATGTGCGCATGCTATTTGATTTATGTGCTCTTAGTAGATTTAGATACTGATTAAGTCAGGATAGGAAATGCTTAGGGTATGAAGATTAAAGTAAGTGGCTAATCACAACTGGCCACTGTAATTAGGGACTTACTATACTTGACATAAACTGAGTGTTACCTTGAATGACCGTGTTAGTGTTTGAATCTTATAGCGTGTTAAAGAATGGCTGGACGAAAATCTTCCAAGGCTCTTAGAGGCAGAGGCCGTCCACGGGTGACTAGGAGTAGTGCTAAGGCTCCTGAGACAACCCATGAGAACCCTGAGGTCCATGGTCGGAGCGAAGAGAACGAGAATGCTAGCTTGAATGCCTCAGCTAGGGAGGCAATTGCTGATGAGGTACACCAGGTCATGCAGACAGTCTTACCGTCTGTAGTGACTGAAGTCATCAGGGCTGTGAGAGGCGAGGAGAGGAAGGAGAAGGAGAATAGAAATGGATCAACGGGCAAGGGAAGCAGAAGGGAGGAGGAACAACGAGAGCCTGAGGTTGTGTTGTCTAATGAAGAGGAGGATGATGTAGTGGGGGCAGCAATGGAGGATGCAGTTATGGGGCATTCCAAGGTGTAAGTCCCCGACCTTCGATGGCAATGGGAATGTTGCTGCCACTCACCGCTGGGTGAGGGAGATGGAAGCCGTCTTGGAAATTAGTGAGTGTCGTGAAGACCAGAAGGTTAAGTTCGCAACTCACTCTTTCGTTGATTCAGCGCTGTGTTGGTGGGACAATGTTGTCCAAGCTAAGGGTGCCAGAGCCATCAGGAAGATGCAATGGGAGGAGTTTAAGAAGTTGGTTATTAAGGCGTTTTGTCCTTACTAGGGGATGGACAAGGTTGAGAGGGAGTTCTTGCAACTTGAAGCGGGAACCATGACCCACCAGCAGTACACCACTAAATTCAATGAGATGCCGAGGCTGGTGCCGGATCAGGTGATGCCGGTATCAAGGAAGATCAAGAGGTACATCCAAGGACTGCTGGCTGACATTCGCAGGCACCTGATTGCTGCTCAGCCAGGTACCTTTCGATCGGTGGTGGATTTGGCGGGCAGGCTGTATGATGAGCGAGGGGAGACCGTGGTGGAGGTAAAGAAGAGGAGTTGGGATGGTAAGAACTGGAATGGGAAGAGGTTTGGACATGGTGGTTTTACTCCAAACAAGAAGAAGGTGAAGGTGGACGACCGTGGGGTGTCGTCAAGATCAGGGCTAAGAAGGTGTGGCAAATGTGGACGGGAGCATACTGGTGAGTGCAGGATGGAAATGAATGTATGCTTCAGGTGTGGCAAGCCTGGCCACATCGCTAGAGACTGTAAGAAGCCGAGGGCGGAGAGCTCTGGAGCGGAGAAGAAGAAGCCAGAGGAAGGAGGGCAGAGGCAGGTGCTAGAGCTTACACCATGACCTGGGAGGAGGCCAGAGCTGATTCCGATGTTGTGTCAGGTATGTTTCTAGTAAACCTAACTTGTGCCTTTGTATTGTTTGATTCCGGTGCTAGTAGGAATTTTATTTCCACTAATTTGTGCTAAGTTTCCGATTAGTAGTAGAAATGTCAGTGAACCATTCGATGTAGAAACCGCTATTGGCAAGTCCACGAGAATTACTGATGTGATAGAGGACTGTACTATAGAACTAGAAGGTCATAGGTTTGCTGCTAGGTTACACATGATGCCCCTAGGTGGATTTGATGTAGTACTAGGGATGGATTGATTAGCAACCTATGAAGCAAACATTGTATGTCGTAAGAAGATGATTCGATTAGTTGCGCTCGATGGGAGTTTGGTTACGATTCATGGAGATCGCGTTACTACGATCCCGAAGATGATTTCGATGGCGGTGGCGGGGAAGTGCATGAGACGTGGATGTAGTGCCTACTTGGCATACGTGAAAGATGTGGATGCGTTGGTACCGCAATTATCCAAGGTACCAGGGGTGTGTGACTTTCAGGACGTATTCCCGGAAGACTTACCCAGCGTGCCACCGGATCGCGAGATTGACTTCCAAATTGATTTGATACCCGGTGCTCAACCCGTTGCCAAAGCACCATATCAATTAGCTCCTACTAAGATGAAGGAACTCATGAGCCAATTACAGGAGTTGATGGATAAGGGATTCATTCAACCAAGTATCTGTCCGTGGGGTGCTCCGGTATGGTTTGTAAAGAAAAAGGACAGAAGTATGCGAATGTGCATCGACTACCGAGAGCTGAACAAGTTGACGGTGAAGAATCGGTACCCGTTACCAAGGATTGATGACTTGTTTGACCAGCTCCAAAGTGCCAGTTGGTTCTCGAGAATATATCTACGATCTGGCTACCATCAATTGAAGGTGAAGGAACAAGACATTCCTAAGACAGCTTTCCGTACGCGTTATGGACACTACGAGTTCCTCGTTATGTCTTTTGGTCTAACTAACGTGCCAGCTGCCTTTATGGATTTGATGAATCGGGTGTGCCGGCCTATGTTGGATAGATCAGTGATTGTGTTCATTGATGATATTCTGATCTACTCGAAGAGCGAAGAAAAGCATGCCGGTCACATTCGGGAGGTGTTGGAGACATTAAGAAGGGAGAAGTTGTATGCCAAATTCTCCAAGTGCGCGTTCTGGTTGCACGAAGTTCAATTCTTGGGTCATGTGGTGAATCCTGATGGGATTATGGTAGACCCCGCAAAGGTGGAGGCAGAGATGCAATGGAAGTCTCCAAAAATGCCATCCAAGATTCGTAGTTTCTTGGGGTTGGCGGGATATTATCGAAGGTTAATTCAAAACTTTTCCAAGATCGCTTCTCCACTTACCAAGTTGACCCGAAAGGATGTAAAGTTTATATGGGGTCAAGCTCAAGAGCAAGCATTCGAGGAGTTAAAGGCAAGGTTGACTCAAGCTCCTGTTCTGTCATTACCTGAAGGAAGCGAGAATTTGGTGGTTTATTCAGATGCTTCCTACTCAGGGTTGGGGTGCGTGCTATTGCAGAGAGGGAAGGTTATAGCCTATGCATCCTGACAGTTGAAAGTTCATGAGGTCAATTATCCCACACATGACTTGGAGCTAGCAGCCATAGTCTTTGCATTGAAGATTTGGAGGCACTATCTCTACGAGACAAAGTGCACCATTTTCACTGACCACAAGAGCTTGAAGTACTTCTTCGAGCAAAAAGATCTGAACATGAGGCAGAGGAGGTGGTTGGAGCTCACAAAAGATTATGATTGCGAGATCCACTATCATCCGGCAAAGCCAACGTGGTGGCTGAGGCTCTTAGCCGAAAGGAGAGGCCCGAGCCAATTCGGGTGAAAGCATATCAACTAATCATGACCTCCGATGTGATGAAGCAAGTCCAAGAGTTTCAAGATGAGGTACTGAAAGAAGATCCTCTTAACTCTAAAAGGATGAGAGGTCTGGTTGGGGAATTGGGTGAAAACACACTTGGTGTTAAAACCCGATTTGGATGAGTGTGGATTCCTTGTTTTGGGGATCTACGAGTGAAGATAATAGATGAAGCTCACAAGACTCGATACTCCATTCACCCTGGTGCCACAAAAATGTATCAAGATATGAAGAAGGATTATTGGTGGCCGGGTATGAAGCGCGATGTGGTGGAGTATGTGAGTAAGTGCCTTACTTGCTCGCAGGTGAAGGCCGAGCACCAGAAGCCATATAGGAAGATTCAACCTTTGGACATACCGGAATGGAAGTGGGAGCATATTGTTGATACATGTGTCCCTAGTTTCTGATCTTAATGTAATATCTTTGTATTGTCTTACGCTTATGTAATTGTAATTGTATGGGTACTTAATGAAATAAAAATGTTAGATTGTGTTTATAATGTTTAATATTTCATTAATGAGTTGTTTAACGCATATTGACTTGATTATATAGGTTTGTGATTGTTTGAAGTGTTATGCATTATGTTATACTATTGAATACACTCAAACTTGGTGAAGTCAAGTTCTCATGCGTCCGACTGGACCATGCGCCCCAACAGTGGTCATGTGTCCGAATGGCCATGCGACTGAGTGTCCATGCGCCTAAATAGTTCATACGCCTGAACAACTTCATGCGTCTGACTCAGTCGCACGACTGAACACTCAACCGTGCGAATAGATCAACCGCATGTCTCGATCGCACGAATGAACCATGCCAATGGTTCAGTCGCCCGAATGAGCGACCCTAACCTATAAATACCACCTAATTCGTGGAAAAACGTAAGCATTGAATCCACTTCGACTCCAGACGTACCCTAGCCGTCTAGAAGCCTCTAAGTTCGTACTCCAAGTTCATAGAACGCTGCAGATCGATTCCTAATCGATTCTTGACGTTAGATTCAATTCGTTATTGTGTTTACGTGTGTTCTCACTGATTGGATCGCCAATCAAATAGGATTTCGCACTATTTGGTTTGGTTTAACACATTAATCAGTTGGTGTTTGGTACAGCAAAGTACAAGAAGTACGAAGAGGTTATGAAGAAGGTAAGACAATAGATGAATCTAGGTCCAAGGGGGAGTTTGTTGATACATGTGTCCCTAGTTTCTGATCTTAATGTAATATCTTTGTATTGTCTTACGCTTATGTAATTTTAATTGTACGGTTACTTAATGAAATAAAAATGTTTGATTGTGTTTATAATGTTTAATATTTCATTAATGAGTTGTTTAACGCATATTGACTTGATTATATAGGTTTGTGATTGTTTGAAGTGTTATGCATAATGTTATACTATTGAATACACTCAAACTTGGTGAAGTGAAGTTCTCATGCGTCCGACTGGACCATGCACCCCAACAGTGGTCATGCACCCGAATGGCCATGCGACTGAGTGTCCATGCGCCTAAATAGTTCATACGCCTTAACAACTTCATGTGTCTGACTCAGTCGCATGACTGAACACTCACCCGTGCGAATGGATCAACCGTATGTCTCAATCGCACGAATGAACTATGCCAATGGTTCAGTCGCCCAAATGAGCAACCCTAACCTATAAATACCACCTAATTCGTGGAAAAACGTAAGCATTGAATCCACTTCGACTCCAGACGTACCCTAACCGTCCAGAAGCCTCTAAGTTCGTACTCCAAGTTCATAGAACGTTGCAGATCGATTCCTAATGGATTCTTGACGTTAGATTCAATTCGTTATTATGTTTACATGCGTTCTCACTGATTGGATCGCCAATCAAATAGGATCCCGCACTATTTGGTTTGGTTTAACATGTTAATCAGTTGGTGTTTGGTTAAATACCAGATCCTAACAAGTGGTATCAGAGCTATAGGCACTTGATTACGTGTTTATTCAATCGGTTTGATACAAAATTGTGTTTTTGCATCAAAAACGCAATCTTTTGTGTCTAACGGAGTCTTGGAAGTTTCCTGATGGAAAACTATAGTTTTTCCGGCATACGGCTATTAGGGTTTGATAAAATTCGACTTTTTACGGCCAAAACAATTTTAACCTACGAATTATCAAACTTCAGCAGGTTCAGTCGCACGATTGGCTCAATCGCACGACTGAGTTCATACGCATCCTTCAACCGCACGATGGAACTCATTCGTACCCTCATTCGTAGGACTGAGATCTTCATTCGGACCGCTCAACCGTAGTAGTTTATTCGGACGACTGCCTCATCCGCATTTGCTTAGTCGCACGATTATCCCATCCGCACTTGTTCAATCGCCCGAATAAGCCCAATCGCATACCTTCATTCGCACCCATCAGCAGCTTGTCAAATAGTAAAGTCAAGTGTAATAGAGGATTAGTTTTCAGCATACACAGCAAGTAGAGATATACGTATTTAGAATCTACTGCTGTTGGAGAACGAAGTGGGGATTCACAATAAACCCCCAAAACTTATTACGTTAGACGACTACCCACAATGGAAGCAACGTTTTGAAATCTACTTAAATGGAGTGGATACAAATTTGTGGGAGGCAATAGAGTCAGGGTACAACATGCCAGTTGGAGCTGACGGAGTAAAACTTACTCTAAGTGGCATGTCGGATGCACAGAAGGTAAAACACAACGCTGAGAAAAAGTCTACGCCTTGCTTACTCAGTCTATTCTGAAGGATATTTTCCATCAGTATTCGGAGTATACTCAAGCAAGAAACTTTGGGATGCGTTGGAGAAGAGGTATGACGGGAATGCCTCTCTGAAGGCTATCAAGGAAAAAGCTTGAAGAAGGAGTTTGACAACTTCTCTTCAATGGAAAAGAAGGCCTCGATGATGTGATTGATAGATTCTACCACTTGATGAGTGAGATGCACACTCATGGAGTGGTTACTTCGATGGAAGATAAGGTATCCAACTTTGCTGATGGATTACCAGAAAAATGGGGTTCGTTTGTTCTAATCTCAAACAGAATGGAATGCTCTCGAAGTTAGATATAAATGACTTCATTCTGAAACTGAGAGAAAAGGAGTTGAGAATGAAGTATCGAGCCCAAAAGGCCAACTACGATCAGAATCCTGCACTACTCCTTCAGTCAAGACATCTGGAGCACCATTGCAAACCGCCTTCATCTCAAGCGCAGAGTTCCAGCACAACCCTCAACTTCAGGATCAGAAATGTCAGGGTCCTCTAGCACCCAATATATAATACCTAAAGCTAATGCAGCAAAGCTGAAAACCGACAACCTCGGGAATGTAACTGTGGAGGTGGCCAGAGAACATATGGACCTTTTAGCTGCGGTGGTTCAATCCTACGATGGATTAATTGCTGGAAAGATAGGTAACTGCCACCTGGCAGATAAAGATTATGAGCAGGTGGATGAAATGGAGTTGGAACGTATGGACATAATGTGGGCTCTGGCAAGTGCTGTCCGACGAGCTAAAAAGTTTGTCAAAAAGACCGGACAGAACCTGGTTGCAACAAAAGACACAACCTTTGGGTTTGATAAGTCAAAGGTTACATGTTTCAACTGCGGTGAGAAGGGACACTTCAAGAGGGAGTGTATAAAACCAAAGAAGACAGGTAATGGAAATCCCTTCTCGTCATTTAACCGTCAAGATAAGTCCACAGCTAGTAATGTTGACTCATCAAGTAAGGATCCAAAAGCCTTAACTGCTAATGAAGATGAAGGATAGGACTGGAGCTTTCGGTTCGTCTCACCAGGAGAGTCAATATAGCTAGTGTGGAGGATATTGATGACGATTCTGCAAGTGAAGGAGATATAGCAGTAGAGCTCGCAATGTCAAATTCTGAAGATACTGCAAATGTGGTCAACTACCTGCCTGAAGAAGAAAAATCTGCATCATCATCTGAATCACCAACCAAACACAGCCGAGCCAGAACTCATGGTGATTCTTCTTCAACATCCCAGGTAAGTACCACTGACCAACTGTTTAATAATCATGCTTGCTTAGAATGTAATAAATTTAGAGAAGTTATAGATTCAAAATTTGCGAGGCTATTAGATCATAATGATAGCTTAGTGAAGGATCTGGAACTGTGCACAGAAGCAAATAGAGTATTGAAACAAAACGAGCACAGTTACAAGGAAAAGATAGACCTATTAAATAAACAGCTTAGGGAAACTGAGGTAGTTGCCTTTAACCAAGCAAATACATTAGGTACTATCTGAACTCTCTTGATGACACTAAGAAGCAAAAGGCAGTTTTAGAAGTAGAAGTCAATTCATTAAAACAAAAACTGCATAGTTGGACAAGCTCATCACACATTGTCCAACACTTAGTAAGAGAGAGAAATAATGGGGAGGGACTAGGATACAAAGTGGTTCCACCACCACCTGAGACCTTGATAAACACCAAAAGTAAACCAATTAACAATAACCCCATCAAGGATCACGTGGTGTCTACTCCTCTTGTGAGCGATCCGGATTCCGTAAGTAAATCAAGTGAATCCGACCCTAAAAAAAGGAGGCCACTTCAAAGGCAATAGGAAAGATGCCTTGTGTTAACCTGGAAAAAGAATTAAAAGGGTTAGTTAAAGTCAAGGTCAAACAAAGTCAAACAAGAACCTAAAAAGACTATAAAATCTACTCAATCATGTGTATCATGTCACAGTCCAGGGAAACAAGAGATTAATATGTAAAACCAGGTAAAACAATTAATTTTGTAAAACCAACTCATACATCTAACAAAGTAGTGCCTCAGTCCAAACACACTAAGGTTGACCGTGTGACAAATATATCTCCACCAAAACAAATAAACTGTAAAGTTAAGAGGAGATCCTGCTATAATTGTGGAGAATATGGTCACATAGCGTCTCACTGTCCTTATTATCAGACACCAAGGAAGAAAGTTGAACTTTCTGCATCTACATCTAGATCTTTTAAGAGGAACTCAGTGACGCCTCCTAAAAGGGATTGTGAACCCAAAGTTCAATCCATCAACCAGTCGTCTGTATATCACAAACAGTCTTTACACAAATTTGGATTATGGAAAGAAAAAACCTCCTCAGTGCCTGAAAATAAGAACACACAGAATCTGATCATCTTACCTCAAAGGGTTAGTGGGTTGAGTTTGTGATATGTGATGCCTCAGGGAAACCCAAGCCGGTTAAGGCTTGGGTTCCTAACATGAACTAATGTTTTCATTGAATGTGTAGGGTGTTCGTTATAGTTCTGAGACTAACACGTGGATTGTCGATAGCGGAGCATCCAGGCACATGACAAGGAACAGAGCTCTCTTATCAAATGTCAGACAAATTAAAGGAATGCATGTTTCATTTGCTGGAAACAAAGGCGGGTACATCACAGCCCAAGGAGAAGTGGGAAATGAGAAAGTTAAGTTTGATAAGGTAAACTATATCCAACAATTACAAAATAACTTACTTTCTGTTTCTCAAATCTGTGATAAAGGATTCAAGGTAGTTTTGACAGCAAGAAGTGTTACGTTCTAAAGAAGGACTACGTGATTCTGGAGGATCAGATCCTAATGTCAGCTTCAAGATATAAAGATCTTTATGTCTTGGATCTCTCAAAGGCACCCACAACAGATAGTGAATTCCAATGTTTCTTGTCCAAAGCTACTGAGAAGGAATCCATCTCCTGGCATAGGAGAATGGGACACATAAATCCGAGGAAAATGAATCACTTGATCCTGAATGATCTTGTGAGAGGGGTAAATGTCAAAAACTTCCAACTCCCGGACTTTTGTGTTGCGTGCAAAAAGGGCAAACAGACGAAGAAATCTCATAAGGAAAAGAAAGTTCATTTATAGAACTTCCACTTGAGCTTCTTCACATGGATCTATTTGGTCCAGTCAGTACAAGAAGCATCACAGGCGACTTGTATTGCTATGTGGTTACCAATGACTACTCAAGGTTCTCTTGGGTAATGTTTCTGAAATCCAAATCAAAAACATTTGAATCCTTCAAGGATTTGGTAACTACACTGGAATCCCTATACAAGTGACGGTAAGACAGGTGCGCTCAGACAAGGAACGAGTTCAAGAATCAGAGGATGGAGGACTATTGCAAGGAAAAGGGAATTGTGCATCAATTTACCTCGGCTTATACCCCTTAGATGAACAGTGTTGCTAAACGGAAGAACCATAGCTTGATAGAGACGGCACGGACAATGCTTGCAGACTCGAAACTGCCTATACAATTTTGGAATGAAGCAGTGGCAAATGCATGTTATACTCTCAATCGAGTTCTGGTAGTAAAACGCCATGGAAAAACGTGCTACGAGTTATTACAGCGACGTAAACCTAACTTGGAATATCTCGAGCCGTGTGGCACTCCGTGCACCCTGCTGAAAAAGACTCAGGAGGGAAAATTCAGTGAGAAGGTTGATGAAGGGATATTCTTAGGATACAACATACCGAACAAGATAGTTTACAACAACTCAACGGGTCAAGTAGAGATGTGGTGTAATGTGATGTTCAGAGATATATCACACCACCTGCTGGAAAAGGGCCTGCTTACTTCTTCGACTATGATGGATTCTTCAAGTCCTTCAACATATCTCTTCCTTCTTCAGAAGACGAGTTGGCAAACAAGATGATGTACGATGTCTTGAACACACTGTCTCAAGATTCAACAAGTCATGATCCTACCAACTTAAGGGGAGCAGTTGATATGAGTGACTCCTCCTCTGGTGAAGAAAATGAAGAAAATGATCAGATTGACCAGGATGTACAGGTTCTGACTACCACAAGTTCACAAGCATCGGCTAGTGATGCTTCTGAACTTTCTGAACCTCAGACTCCTATCGCCTCAGATCCAGAACAAATGGTCATAATCTTGACTCTGAGGTGGTTGTTCCGACAACCCCTGGCTCACGTCTAAACGTCTATCATCCTTTGTATAATATTATAGGAGATGTGAGATCAGGGGTTTAGACTAGAAATCAGTTGTACTCCACTGATTATGCCTCTGTGATGGAAAAAGGATACCTTCACGACGGTGCATACCGCTGCTTTGTGTCTCAGTTTGAGCCAAAGTATGTTAGTGAAGCACTAAATGATGAGGCTTGGGTTAGTGCCATGCAGGAAGAACTTCTTCAGTTTAAGAAGTTAGGTGTATGGACACTAGTGGATAGAGTAAAGGTGCTAAAGTCATTGGTACCAAATGGGTCTTGAAATGTAAGAAAGATGAGTGATCATCAGAAACAAGGCTCAGCTTGTTGTTCTGGGTTTTTGACAAGTTGAAGGTATCGACTACAATGAAGTATTTGCACCAGTGGCAAGGATGGAAGCCATCCGCATCTTCCTTGCCTATGCATCTTATATGAAAATCAAAGTCTATCAGCTAGATGTTAAGAGTGCATTCCTTCACGGTTAAATCAGAGAAACAGTGTATGTCAGTAACCTGAGGGATTTGAAGATCCATATCATCGGGATAGAGTTTACAAACTCGACAAGGCGTTATACGGGCTTCATCAAGCTCCACGGCTTGGTATGCGAAACTCTCGACTCATCTTGTGAAACACGGATTTCGCAGGGGAGTCATTGACTGCACACTATTTATCAAAGAAAAAGATGGAGACTTACTGCTAGTACATATCTATGTAGATGACATAATCTTTAGTTCAAAGAAAGAAGAATTATGAAAAGAATTCGAAGTAGTAATGAAGGCTGAGTTTGAGATGAGTGCCATGGGGGAGATGAAGTTCTGTCTCGGGTTACAAGTAGATCAGACACCAAATGGAATCTTCTTACATCAGACCAAGTATGTAGGAGATATTTTCAATCGATTTGACATGGAGAATGCTTCCATAGCTGGCACTCCACTGGCTACAAACCATGATGTAGCACCCGATGAGAACGGTCATCTGGTAGATGCCACTATGTACCGTAGGATGATTGGATCTCTCATGTGTCTCACTGCCTCCAGACTAGATATCATGTATGCGACATGTTTATGCTTGCGATATCAGGCAAAGCCTAAGGTGAATCATCTAATTGGGGTCAAAAGGATATTTCGTTATCTGAAGGGCACACCCACACTTGGGTTGTGGTATCCTCATGATGATGACTTTGAACTTACAGCGTATAGTGACTCGGATTACGGCGGCTGCAGGATGAACTACAAATCAACATTAGCAGGGTTTCAATTCTTTGGGACAAGATTAGTAACCTGGCAGTGTAAGAAGCAGACCTCGGTTGCTTTGTCAACTTGTGAAGCCGAATACGTTGCTGCTGCAAGCTGCTGTTCCTAAATCATATGGATTCAATAGCAAATGCGGGATTATGGTTTGCATTTCACTTCCACCCCTATATTTGTTGATAACTCTGCTGCGATTGCAGTCACTAAAACCCAGTCCAACATCCTAAGACCAAACACATCGGAATCAAATATCACTTCATACGTGACTGTTTTGAAAAGAATTTAATCGATGTGATAAAAATAAACACTGATTTTCAACGCGCTGACCTCTATACAAAGGCTTTTGACAAACCACGTTTTCTATATTTGTTAGAGGTCAATGGCGCTAAGAAGAAAAGTGAGGTCATTTCTGAAGATGACCATGTATAGTCCGATGCGTCGCATCTAGATTCTTCTATTTTTTAATTTAGTGTTACTTAAGTTAATTCTCTCGTTTTGTTTAATGTTAGTTCGTTAATTACACTTAGTTTCGGTTCTTGCTCATTAAAATCCTAAAACGCAAATCCTTAGAGGTTTTAGTATTTTAGGGGGAGAATAGGTATGAAAAAAACGAGGGAAAAAGGATAGGCAAGTCGATAATAAATAAGATCGTACGTGTGATATTGATTAATGTGTGGAATATGATAGTACACGGGTACAAACCATTTGGGACTTAAAAATCAATATTGAAAAAGATGTAAAGTTCAAGTATAAGTCTGAATAGTCTGAGCAATATAAAAGAAAATATGATAGTTAAGCTAGCTACTACTAAGGTAACACAAAGAAAGTAGCCTAGAGTGTCACACCCCACCCACCTTGACGGCGGAAACGTCGAAGTGTGAGGGTTAAGATTGTTCACAACACATAACGCTATGATTAAAATGTAAATGCCATTAATTAATTGTTTTCAAACACCACATACATAAATGTCTCAAAACAACCCAAACAACAAAAAAAAATAGAAGGAAATTTCAAATGTCTTTATTAAGTCTAAGTCTGAGTCCTAAATTTAAGCATTTCCTTCAATCATCTTTAAACTTGCACATTACCTGAAACATGTTGAAAAATAAGGTCAACTAACAAGTTGGTGAGTTCCCATGGTTTTAAGTACAATAAGTATCTCGAAAAGTGGCAATTCTAGTTAATGGTCACAGAATAAGTAAGTATATAGAACATGCATAGTTACAACAAACCTTGACTGAACAACATATGAATAAGCATGATTAGCTAAGTGTATTTGGTTCCCTAGTGCACAAGCATACGGCTCCTAGGAGTCGGCAATACATCGACTTTAGCACCAATAGGCTTGTCAGGCCCAAAGATCTAAGACTTCGCCAGGCTAGACATAGTTAATGATTGCACACATATGACTCATCTCATATATAACTTAACACATTCAAATAACCACGACTATGTAAAGAATTGCACGTGCATAATAAGTATCAAGCGTGTAAGAGTATGTTTGTATAACCAACATGTTTCACCCCAAAAGGTGTAAAATATAAGTAAACGGGGCATAAGAACTCACTTGTTAATAAGGGTTTGAAGATGAAATAAGAATAACCACGAATAAGATCCAACACAAACGTCACAACACACCTAAACGAAATAAAGTAGCGCGTTATAATTTGTTTGATGATTAATTGTAGGTCTATAGGATTTAATAATTATTCGTATCTATATATATGTTATTGATGCGATCGGATAAATGGAACGAATGGATTTTTATACTTTGAAATAGTTAATTATTTGCGCGTGTGAGAAAGAATAAGTACAACTTGATTTAATTGTACGTTTAATCGTTTATAATATTGTATATTATAATAAGTGATTTAGCTATTATAAGAGCTATGTAAATATATATATATATATATATATATATATATATATATATATATAGGTATAAATAACTAAACAATTTAATTGTTGAATATATATATATAAATATACAAGTATTATGTTCACACATTTCTTTTGTATTTTTTTGAAATACAATAATGTATTTATAAATACAAAGGTATTTTATAAAATTCATTTAGTCACAAATTAATTAAAAAAATAAAAAGAATAATCTGCATTTTAATAAAAAGATAAATAATTAAAAAGAAGTGAAGAAAAGGAAGAAAATTTGAAAAGAAAAAGGGAAAAGGGGAAAAAGGGGGTTGCCCGGGGTCGAACCCGGGACCTCCCTTGGAAACTAGGGCGCAGGAACCAGTGAACTAGGGCCAAGGCCTTGGTTTCACTTTGGTTTGTCTTAATTTTAAACTCTGTCTCCCTAGGTTCCCCAAATCCTATGAACTCTAATTTCAAAAGAATCAAAATCGGCCCTCGATTCGGTGTTAATCACCTAAATCATCATAGGGATTTTGATCTTTGAACAAAATCGAGTAGAAAACAGATTTCAATTACCTGTTTTGATGAGATAAAAGGTGATTTCGAATTCGGTTTAGGTTTCGGGTGCTCTTGGTTTGGGGTTTTCTGATCGAGTGGTTTTCTTGTGAATTGAAGGTTTGGAGAGTTCAAGAACTTCACAATGAACCGAAAACCATAATTTATAGGCTTCATTCATGGATTCGAGCCTTTTCTCCTCGATTTAAAAACGCGTTCGAAGTTTACCAATTAGGAGATTTGAAGCTGTTAATTTGCAATGGTGATTGAATAATTGATTGATTAAGCCGTGTTTTTAGTTTGGAGTAATTATTTTTTGAAAACTTCGAATTTGGCAGGATTCGATTTCAAAGTTTCCATCGGTCGACTTGGTTCGATTTGGAAGGTTTCACGCGCGAGAATCTTAATTGAACTAAGGTTCAAGTTCGAAACACCGGGTCGAGGGGTTGGGGCGGTTTAATTGATCAAAGGCAACAAAACGAAGGTTTGAAGCTTCGCCGGAGCTCGGCCGAGCTCCGGCCGAAGCCCCGGAAAAGCGAGCAAGTAAAAACAGGTTTACACCTTCAGCCCCTGAAGTTTGGGCGTTTTACACATTTGACCCCCCGCAGTTTGGGCGTTTGGTCAAATGGTTTTAAACTTTTGATTACAAGTTTGAAAAATACAAAACACCCCCATACTTTGAGTTTTAAAGAAGATTGTTTTTATTATTATTGTTATTATATTATTATTATAAAAGTTATTATTAGTATTATTATTATTAGAGATTATTATTTTTTATATAATTCTTATTATTATTATTATTAACATTTTTTTTGTTAAATTCATTTTAAGCATTATTATTACCATTGATAATATTGATAACTATTATTGTAAGTTACAATCCTTTTAAGCATTATAATATTAAGTTTTGTATAACACTTTGTTATTATCACCAATAACTAAATTTGTTAACCAATAATAGTTTACTAAGCAGAACAAGTCCTCAAAGATTCAAAACGACAAACAAGGCCCATACAAGAAGTAACGATGCTAACTTTTTAATTAATGCAAAAATACAGGATGTTACATAGAGGTTGCTAGACCACAGCTGATATGTTGGTAGATTCACACAATAGATGATTAGACCATTTGGTGATCTCAAGATTAAACTAAAATGTTTGACTAGCTGTGGGAAACACTTATCCCTGGTTAACACAATCACAAGATTCCAATAAGGGGTGACGAGCAAAATAAACGCCACAAAAGTGTGCGTAAACCAAAGCATGAGCTAAAGCGCATGAATGCTAAAAGAAGAATTGCTCCACAAGAAGATAGATTATGTGCCTCTCTGTTGTGCGGTGGCACTAACCTGAGGATAAGCATAACCTATATATTCTAGAACTCATTGTTGTTTGCCGCCTCTCTGTTGTGTGATGGCACTGACCTGAGGATTGGCTTCTCTTCGAAAATTCTATGAATAGTCGCTTCTTGAACACTACTCTAAGACCGCTCAAAAATCTCCTAAGGAATGTTGATTACCATATGAGTGTGGGATCCACAAATGCTTGTTGAAATAAACAAACCTTAAAATGATCACCAAACTGTGTTGAAAGTCTGTGTATGGATTAAGAGGACAAGTATACTGACAATCACTGTGGCTACAATTCTTGAAAGTTCAAATCAGTGTGGGGACCTAAGAGTACTAGTATGATTTCCTAATTTGCTAAATGACTCCAGATGAAAAACAGGAAAGAGCATCAAAGTTGTTCTTAATAACTTGTCCTGAATGATTTGAATATCCTGTATGATTCCAACTTAAATTGATCCATGTATGGTTTAAATGTTTCAGGCTGCTCTCTCAGAATAATTATACCTTAGAACTACATCTTAGGAATTAACTCTCACAAAAACACAAAAACATGTCTTAGTTTGTTTAAGTTTTCAGTATTAATTATTTTATTTCTATACAAAGTTTGTCAAATTCAGTATGTTAGTATCGGACTATGTCATGGAAGTTGATAAGGGACATTATCATCTTAAAAGGATCACGTCTGAGATGATTAAATGTTTTAAGTTAAAATGATCATGTCTGAGATGATCATGTGTTCATAATGTTAAATCAATAGTTTAAATGGGTCTAAAAGTCAAATGGTCACAAAGTTAGAAAAATTTAATGAGTATGACCCATTCGCACGACTGGACCATGAGTATGGACCAATCAGGCGAATGGACCATACTCATGCATTAAACAGCCGAATGGACATGAGTATGATCCATTCACCCGAATGGGTTATCAGAATGTGCCATTCGTCCGATTGGGAGTATGCGACTGAGTCAGTCGACCGACTGAGCTTCAGTCGGCCGACTGAAGGTGATCGACTGAGTCAATCGCCCGACTGAGCTTCATTCGCCCGAATGAACTGAGCGAATGGGTCCAGTCAGCCGATTGAACTCCGATTCAGTATATAAAGGGCCACAGTCGATCGCATTCTTCTCACCACTTCCAATCGCCCTTAAATCGCACATCATACCGTTACTCTGCCCAAATCTCTTTAGACTTCAATTAATCCTCCTTCTTGATATTCTAAAGTGCGTCTGCTTTCTTACAGGTAAAATGTGATGAAATCACACCGAAATCAGAAGAAATTGGTGCCCAAATTAGTGATTCGCAATTGAAACAAGAACAGACCACTCAATGGCCTAATAACTCACTGAAACCATGTAAAATGTTAATAATAAGGTTATTAGGTTATTAGTTAAGTGAGTGTGAGTCTAACGAACCTTTTCACAATGTTTAATTTCATGATTTGGTCAAGACTCAAACCTAAGTCAACCAAACAGTAAGCCATGCGACTGGTCAGATGGATGAACTCCAATCGCATGATTGAGCCGGACGAATAGCTCAATCGGCCGAATGGGACATGCGAATAAGCTCAGTTAGCCGACTGAATCAATCGCAGATCAGCCAACCGATTGAACTCAGTCGCATGTTCATTCACTCGAATGAGTCCAGTCGCATGATAGGATAACCGACTGACCACAGTCGCATGATTCATTCACATGAATGAATCAGAATGAATTCAAACAAGATACTTAGAACTGATTTGTGTTATGTGAGTATCTAATGATTATGTGTCTTGTGTATCAGATTGATGGCTGCTAGATGGTCAATCAACCCTAAGCACAACATATGTGCTCATCTAGACCACTACTCGAAATGGCGCTGAGTTTACAGAGATCATCACATTTCATAGGCGATCAAGGATCCACAGGCGATTTCTACTCCTTGTACTCCCTACAGGTCTTTACACCAAGCATTTTGGGAGAATGCTTCTGTTGATCGATCACAAGAGCCGTATATCATATGAAGCTCTATCTGTGGGATGGCTATCGAGATCACTGCTGCTGATATCCAGAGAGTACTTGAGCTGAGGGATGATACTGATCATCCCACCAAGCTACATCCACTGATAGTAAGAGGATGCTTTCTGAGGATTAAGTATGCTGGGGACATTAACTCAGGTGTGCTAAATAAAAGCAACCTGTGTCGCCAGTACAAGTACTTAGCACATGTCATATTGAAGTGCATCGCTTCCAGAAGAGGTGGGTTTGATGATCTTTCAGACCAGATCCAGAATGCCTATGTGGCACTGGTGCTAAACTATCCTTTCAGCTTCTCGAGCATGATCTTCTCTTAACTTGTGGAGATTCTGGAGGCAAAGGTCAGCTGATCTTCAATGAGAAGCTTCCATCCCTTCCAAGGAAAGCCACGATGCTGTGGTTTTAGAGATCATGGATGATACGACCCTGGGTCGTATGAGAGTTTACAGGGGTAAGCAAGTAAAGCCCCAAGTGAAGAGACTGATAGGCCATCTGGCCAATGAGAGTTATGTGGCGCCAGGGAGACGTAAGTGGCGTCACACAGATAGTGACTCTGACGACGAGCAGCTACTGCTCCCAGAGCATGACTCTGATGACAATGATAGCGGGGATGAAGGAGATGTAGGACCCACTGCTGATATTCCATCTCCAGCATCTGCCCCCACTGGAGATGGAGCGAGACTGCTGGGTTCCACCAGGATTTCATGCCTGGTGAGGAAGAGGAGGAGTCAGATGAGGAGCCATTGACTCGAACTGTGGGAAGTAAAGTTGTTCCCACAGAACGAGGGCTCCGGGCGGTTGGTGAACGCCCAGGCGGATTGGAAAGACTACTGATGATCCTACTTATACTCCTGATCTGCCAGGCCGTGCTCTGGGGGAGCATCCTCCTCGACTGGATCGAGGAAGAAGAGGATGGCTCAGCCCCATGGTTTGAAAAAGAAAAAACACAGAATCACCTTTATCACCACCACAGCCACCACCACAGCCACCACCACAGCCACCACCACAGCTACCACCATCCACCTACCACCACTACCACCATTCCACCCACCACTACCACCAGCTCATACACCACTTCCACACCTGCTCAACCAAATACACACTTCCCATCCACCACCACTACAGCTCATCCACAGCCATCCATATCGATACCAACCCCAATATTCTCTACATCCACTACCACCACCATAGCCCATGGAGTGGGACCACCTCTCACAGGTCCCACCTGTTTTGGATCCTCTTACCCATCTGTCGGGTTGGAGGAGCAGTTGGCTAACCTTAACCGGTAGTGCTGAAGCTGCTGGCGCGGATGAACAGCGAGCCTCTTAGCTTAATCAGCTGATGGAGCTAATGCATCCCAAGCCCAAAGGATAGAGGCCTAGAGCCAAGATCACAAAGCTAAGAGAGATGCATACATCCTCAGTACAGAGGATACAAGATTTAGAGGCCCAGAACAAAAAGCTTATTGAGACTGAAAGGATCCAAAGATGACCCCTAAAGATCCGAGAAGGAGATGGAGATGATGGTGATGACGATGACAGTGATGATGATGATGATGATGATGATGACTGTGATGATCAAGGGGATGACATTGATGCAGGTGATAATGTTGATCATGATGATGATGATGAAGAAGGAGATGCAGCTGCATCTACATCAGCTCAAGGTCAAGAGAGGCGCACAAAGAAAATCAAGACCAAGGAGCCCCATCATCTTCTGTTGATCCTACTGACACATCAGCTATTCAGGACAAGAGTAATGCATAGTTGTTTATGTTGTTTAAACTATGTGTATTTGAATATTGTATCTAATAAATGTAATTAATGTTTATGGTTATTATTAATGTTTACCGTTCTGTTTGTTGACTAAATGATTGATGTTTCATGTTTTAAATCAAGCAGATCCACATTTTCAAGGAGATGAGTATGATGTTGCTCCCCTCCAACAGATCAAGACTCAACTCACAATGATTCTTGATCTGCATGGGATTGTCAGGAGATTGGTGAATTACACTCCTGAAGAAGGAGAAATAATTCATGATCTCACCGACGAGCAACTGGCTGAAATGTTCAAGCTCAATCCTGATGAGATAGTAAAAGACGCTCTAAATGTTGAAGGAGACAGTGATGACGACCTGAAGGACATCGATGAGATAGAGATCGAGGATGTCACACAGCAGCTCACTATCCAGAGTATGCTGACAAAGAGGGAAATGTGGTCCCCAATTTGGGTGATTACCTAGTTAGTGATACATTTGATATACTGGATCAGATGGAGCAAGAGACTGAGAAGGTTGAAGAGCAAGCCCAAGCCTCAAACGCCGATGTTGATATCAGAAAGGCTGAATGGGCTGCATGTTTTGAGGAGATCCGAGCACAACGCTCTGCTCCTAAACCAAATGTCTACACCAAGCTCTACAAAGTAAAGAAACATCAAAAGGTGTCAAGCAAGATTATCACGTGGGCTCGTTTTAATGATCTTAATGTATACGCGATAAAGCGAGAGATGGGTATCGAGTACTTTAGATTCCCGCATGATCTAAAGTCTCTACCTGGTTTTGAGCTCAACCAGCTGGCTAAACTAAAGTTACTATATGCTAACCCGAGGAAGATGTCAGGCTGGTTTGAGGCTGCCCTGAAGAAAGAGTACCACACCAGGTGGATCAACTTCGAACCTCAACAACCTTCGAGGTATATCAGAAGTTCTGAAGTTAATCCCATAACTGGAAAGCCAAAAATAGTGCTGAAGTGGAGTCCTCCACGAACAATGTCGAAGATCCCTCTACGGGAGATGCCACAGGACTTCACTCCTCACTTCAAATGGTGGTACTATGATTGGAGAACAGGGGAAGCTGTCATAGTTCTGAACAAAGGGTAAAATGGATACTATCAGGGTATTCGACCCGATGTGACTTACCAACTTGTCAGCTGACGACGTTTACACTTTATACAACAGGCCACTGTTCTATGACACACAAGATATTGCACAAGCCCTCCAATTCCAAAATGTGATACGACTCTGCTTTGCATTTGAGATACACGCAGGAGTCACAAGAGAGGAGAAGTACAAGAAGTACGAAGAGGTTATGAAAAAGGTAACACAATAGATGAATCTAGGTCCAAGGGGGAGTTTGTTGATACATTTGTCCCTAGTTTCTTATCTTAATGTAATATCTTTGTATTGTCTTACGCTTATGTAATTGTAATTGTACGGGTACTTAATGAAATAAAAATGTTTGATTGTGTTTATAATGTTTAATATTTCATTAATGAGTTGTTTAATGCATATAGACTTGATTATAATGTTTGAAGTGTTATGCATAATGTTATACTATTGAATACACTCAAACTTGGTGAAGTAAAGTTCTCATGCGTCCGACTGGACCATGCGCCCCAACAACGGTCATGCGTCCGAATGGCCATGCGACTGAGTGTCCATGCGCCTAAATAGTTTATACGCCTGAACAACTTCATGCGTCTGACTCAGTCGCACGACTGAACACTCAGTCATGCGAATGGATCAACCGCATGTCTCAATCGCACGAATGAACCATGCCAATGGTTCAGTCGCCCGAATGAGCAACCCTAACCTATAAATACCACCTAATTCGTGGAAAAACGAAAGCAATGAATCCACTTCGACTCCAGATGTACCCTAGCCGTCCAGAAGCCTCTAAGTTCGTACTCCAAGTTCATAGAATGCTGCAGATCGATTCTAATCGATTCTTGACGTTAGATTCAATTCTTTATTGTGTCTACGTGTGTTCTCACTGATTGGATCGCCAATCAAATAGGATTCCGCACTATTTGGTTTGGTTTAACACTTAATCAGTTGGTGTTTGGTTAAATACCAGATCCTAACACACATCACCATGGATTTCATTACGAAGCTGCCACGTACTCCGAAAGGGTATGATGCCATATGGGTGATTGTTGACCGTCTGATGAAGAGTGCTCACTTCCTACCGATCCGTGAGACATATTCATCTTAGAGGTTGGCTGACCTGTTCATCAAGGAAATTGTAACTCATCATGGTGTGCCGGTGTCTATCGTGTTTGATCGTGACACCCGTTTACCTCTAAATTTTGGAAGAAGTTCCACGACGCCATGGGGACGAGGTTACATATTAGCACGGCTTATCATCCCCAAACTGATTGTCAGTAAGAAAGGACCATTCAGACCCTGGAAGACATGCTTCGGGCATGTGTGATTGATTTTGGGGGAAGTTGGGATGACCACTTACCATTAGCTGAATTCTCGTACAACAACAGCTATCATGCCAGCATTGGTATGCCATCATATGAGATGCTATAACGGTAGGAGATGCAACAACACCCGTTTGTTGGGGTGATATTGGTCAGAAGGAATTGGGGAGCGTCGAGGTAATCGAGGCTACGACCGAGAAGCTTGAGAAGATTAAAGCCTTCATGAAGGCAGCTAAAGATAGACAGAAGTCGTATGCCAATAAACGACGCAGACCGATTGAGTTTCAGGTGGGTGACCGAGTTATGTTGAAGGTCTCACCTTGGAAGGGTATCATCCGATTCAGGAAACGAGGTAAGCTCAGCCCAAGGTATATAGGTCGTTTCCAAATCATTGCTTGAGTAGGAGAGGTGGCCTATAGGTTGGAGGTACCAGATGATTTAAGTGGGATTCACCCGACATTCCATGTATCTCATCTAAGAAAGTGTTTAGCTGATGAAGACATGATTGTTCCAGTGGAGGATATCGAAGTAGACGAAAGGCTCAATTATGTGGAGCAACCAGTGGCAATCATCGATCGTAAAGAGAAGAGACTGAGGAATAAAGTGGTTCCTCTTGTGCATGCATAGTGGAAGCACAAGAAGGGATCCGAATCACATGGGAGACTGAGGAGGAGATGAGGCAGCATTATCCTCATCTGTTTGAGGAATGACAGGTTTCGAGGACGAAACCTATTTAAGGGGGTAGACTTGTAACACCCGATTATTATTTTAAAAGAAGAATAATAAATGAAGAAGAAAAGAAGAAAACTTCAATAAGCCCAAGTGGAGGGGTTAAAAATGTAAATGTGGCTAAAAGTACAAATATTGGTGTAAAGGTGGGCATGGCCGCCCACCCTCACTTCCCATCACCCTTTCTTCACTTTGGATTAGAGAGAGGGAGCAAAAACACTCTCGGTTGAAGAAGAAGAAGAAGAAGAGAATTGAATTCAAGGTAAGAATATGGAGTTTTAAGTATTCATGTTGGGTTTTTGTCTCGGTTACATGCTTGTGTGCTTATATGCTTGTGTGTGTTTTAGTGTGTTTTTAGGTGTTTGAACTCATTTGCAAGCGGTTTAGAAGGAAGAAACACCCAAGTTGAACCAGGTGAGTTCTAGACCCCGGTTTTTACTTGTTTTAAACTCTCTTGGGGCTGAAGATGTATTAAAACGATTTTCAAATGTTTATGTATGTATACCCGTATGTATTATGCATGTTGGATGATGATTCTTGGATGCTTATAGGTTGTTCATGTTTAGAATAGCCTTGGTAAGCTTAGAACAGATAGGTTTGATGATTGCATTTGAAAACATCCTAAAAACATGTTGTATAGAAGATTCATGCGCCTAGATAAGGCTCATGCGCTTGAGAATGCGTTAGAAGAATTTAAGTGTAACCCATGCGCCTGAACAGTAGTCATGCGCCTAGAAATATTAGTCGGACGACTAAGTGTAGGGCCATGCACCCCAATAGTACCCATGCATCTAAATATTCCTATGCGCCTAAGTTTCCATACACCCGAATAAACCCATGCGTCTAAGTGTCCATGCGACCAAATGGGCCATACGTCCGAATAGTATCCATGCGCCTGAATGGTTCATGCACCTAAGTGTTAAAAAAGCTAAGTGTTGGCTGATGCCCCTGTATAGGGATGAAGCGCCTAAACAGGGCCCATGCGCCCAAATAGTGTCTAAGCGCCCAACACTTAGAATTTATTACAGAATTCTTGGGAGTTTGTGCTCTTAGGGTTTTGATCGAGGTTTGACTAGAGTTTATTAATGATGGGTTTCATGCATGATTATGATTGTTTTATGATTGCCTTATGATTGTTCCTTATTATTATTGCTATTATTATTACTTATAATGTGTGACTTTATGTGGTATGTTTATTATCGTAACGTAAAGTATATTGTAATAATAAAGAGGAAGAGTAATAAATAAGAGAAGAGGAACATTAATAAATGTTAACAAGTCTTGCAAGCTTACAGGAGGTGCACGACCATGTTGTCGTTAGCTCAACTGTGCTGCGGGTTAGCTACCCTATTATGCACACAGGGCCAGTCAATTGAGATTGGCAGGACCTTTGCAGCGTACCCTAGGTGATTGGGTCGGCCTTGTATACAGTAAACAAAACCCTTTTGAGGGATATAGATGGCCCATCACCAGTTTTCACCGCGCATACAGTTTAGGGTATTGCTCATTGGTCCATACAGATAGTGAAAGATAAAGATAAAAGAATACAGAGTAAACAAGGCATATAGTAAAGAGAACTAACAGTATCTGTTCATATAGTTAATGCGTGCTCACATACAAAGTAAAAAGTTGTATTTCACAGAAAGGGTATTTTTCATATACAACATACAGAAAGTATTTTATTACTTTTAAAACTAGAACTCACTCAGCAACGCTGACTTTTATACATTTTCAGTTGGCAGGTAATTATTGCTGAGGATGGCACGAGGGTGAAGCTACTCGGCAGAGAAAGACTGACATCCATTCGTATTTCATATTGCTGTTGTTTTGTAATGCAGTTAAACAATTCTTTTGTAATCAGTCAAACAATAGTGTATTGCACAACAATAGTGTTTTAAAAAGAAATGAATGGCTTTTGTTATAATAATTCCGCTGCTTGAGTTTGTATATTTATAATATATAATGTATTAAATGTTGTGGTTGACCAACTGTGGGGTCTCCAGGAATGATGCCATACAAAAAGGCAAAAGCATAATGATACCAGCATTCAACTTATAAATGATTCTGAAGGTGTACAAATAAAGAAGAAACTTGCACAAAAGGGTATTATATTGTTTACTCTTGACTAATAATTGTTAGTTAAAATCTGACTACTTA
Organism: Flaveria trinervia; assembly: GCA_025506515.1. Lineage (NCBI taxonomy): Eukaryota > Viridiplantae > Streptophyta > Magnoliopsida > Asterales > Asteraceae > Flaveria > Flaveria trinervia. Next base: position 16,529,835 of record CM046442.1, on the reverse strand, counting down.
AATTATTCATGTGGATTTAAATAAATTTCATAGGAAGAACGGGGACAGCAAAAAAAGTATCACTTCAAACTGATCCTAATGATGATTGTGTAAATCCTCCTAAAGCAGAGAAGGTTAAGGTTACATTAGGTGAAAATGCTATTCAAAATATGTAGAAGTCTTGGAACATAGAGTTAGAAATAGGACAACACCAAAACATCTCATTGAGCTAGTGAAAAAACTAAACAAATACCAAAAAAACATGGTGAAAAAATCGGTTTCTCTAGCATCTTAGGTATTAACATACACAAAGTGCCTACAATTCTAAGAAGCTGGCTATTGAGGAATTATTATCATACAAGCATACTGAACGTAGGATCACATATGATAAAGATTATCAGCCAATTCGTACATGAGTTATTAGGAATATCAATCTCAAGTAATAGTGTGAAACAAGTTTTATGACCAACTAAAACAGATCCTGTAGTTAGAGAATGGAGGGATCAATTTAGAGTGGGATCAAATTAAAAATCAGTTGAAGAAGAAATCCAACACATAAAAGATTCTGGGGACAATGGTAGGTTGTTTCCACTTAATTTCTTAGTAATTTGGAACACTGTTATGGGTTTCACGACAAAAGGGACAAAATGTAATATGAAGTCACGGGATCGGTAGACATCCGAGTGTGTTCTTATCAGAAGGAAACAGAACCAAAAACCAAGAGACAAACAATAACATGAACTATAATAAAATGGTTTCATTGATAAAACCAAATGACTACCAGCTTGTTACAACATAAGAATCACGACTCTTGGCAAGGGGAGATCGAGCATGATCTCCCCTCTCATCCGACAGCACCTAGGCCCCGGGCAGACTCCTTCTCAAAACCCTTTTATCTCTCTACACAATGAAACTAGTATTTATAGGCCTCTGCCCATATCAGATGCCACTGGGCCCATTCGTACGATTGGGCAATGCGTATGGTTCAATCGTACCACAGGACCATACGTATGGTTCAATCGTACAACTTGACCATAACTATGGTTCAGTCTTACGAATGACCCAATCGCATCTCTCAGTCGCACGACTGGTCCATTAGCATGACTCAGTCGTATGACTGAGTCTCATTCGCATATGGTCCTGCAAATGACCCAGTTTCATGTGTTTACAACATATCAGGTGTATTACATTAAGCCTAGACTATTCGACAAGCGACAGTCACACTATATATGACAATATGCTCCAACATATTCCCCCTTGGATGTTGCTTGCGAATAGTAGATAACACCTTTTACAATCTTCAGTCAATCTTTGCTCTGGTTGCCAATAGAATATTAGCCAACGTTGTTGATCCATCAGGTTGCTACAGGATCCCTGAAAATGAATTTAGGCACAATAGCTTTCGTTTACTTTGCAGAACACCATCATAGCAGCAAGATTCCCCATATGACTGATTTTTCCAGATAATGACATGAACAGTTTTTCATTGCTACAATCTTCACACAGGCTAACCTGATTAACATTAACACCTGCAGAAATTCCCCCTCAAATTCAGCATATCCCAATATATAGACATTGTTCTCTCCTAGCGTCTTCAAACAATGTATTGGGAAAAAAGTAGAAGGTTCCAATCCACAACTGACAATCTCAACCAAATCAGCATGCACTCAAATTCATCATCAGGAACCGGCTCACATCATCACTTTCTGATTGCGTCTTCAACTTCTCTATACATGGATTCCCCCTAAGAGTCAGAATCCTCTCTATGCGGATAAATAAAACTTGATTGGCCAATAAATAGTCAGATGCTCCTGACTACCCCACAAAATCAGCACCGACTGCTGAATCTTTTGTGTTCTAACTGCATTCATCTATTTTGGAAGTCCAACGAATAATGGGGTATCCATCGAACTTACTTGACAAAAGAACCTCAAGATGAATGTGTTTCGCTCATCCTCAAATCTATGCAAACGGTAGTTCCAGGCCCTTTTTTTGGTTTGGAACACCGTTCATTCGTATGACATGGAGTACAATTATCATATTCGTGTGATTGGATAATACGAATGATATCTTCGTGAGACTGGTCATAAGACTGGTCCAGTAGCATGACTGGTCATAAGACTGGTCTAGTAGCATGACTGGACATAAGACTGGTCCAGTAGCATGACTAGTAATAAGACTGGTCCGATGCATGACTGGTCATAAGACTGGTCCGGTAGCATGACTGGTCATTAGACTGGTCCAGTCGCATTCCAGTCGTATGAATGGTCCGTTCGCATGGTCTAGTCATACGAATGGTCTCATAGCATGGTCCAGTCGCATGAATGGTCCATTAGCATGGTCCAGTCGCACGATCGGTCCATTAGCATGGTCCAGTCGCACGAATGGTCCATTAGCGTGGTCCAGTCGCATGAACGGGTCTGCACGCATATTTTCAGATCTGCAGCCGCCATGGCCGCCAAAACCCTAATTTGATGAATTTTACATGAACCGAAACAAAATTAACATCATCATATTCGCAAGGGTGATGAGAACTTATTTTCGAGTTCGATTTTAACATAGAAACAACACACGTAACAAGATCTGAGCAAAACACGAAGTGGGTTTAACGTCAAAGAACCTGAAATCGATATAGAAATCAAGAGCTCGGGTTGCTAGTATGATTGTTAGATCATTCTAGCAGTAATCGGCTCTGATACCAATTGTGAAGTCGCTGGATCGGTAGACATCCAAGCGTGTTCTTGACGGAAGGAAACAGAACAAAAAACCAAGAGACAAACAATAACACGAACTATAATAAAATGGTTTCATTGATAAAACCTAATGATTACAAGCTCGTTACAACATAAGAATCACGACTCTTGGCAAGGGGAGATCGAGCATGATCTCCCCTCTCATCCGGCAGCACCTAGGCCCCGGGCAGACTCCTTCTCAAAACCCTTTTATCTCTCTACACAATGAAACTGGTATTTATAGGCCTCAGCCCATATCAGATGCCACTGGGCCCATTCATACGATTGGGCCATGCGTATGGTTCAATCGTACCACTGGACCATACGTATGGTTCAATCGTACGACTTGACCATAACTATGGTTCAGTCTTACGAATGACCCAATCGCATCTCTCAGTCGCACGACTGGTCCATTAGCATGACTCAGTCATATGACTGAGTCTCATTCGCATATGGTCCTGCAAATGACCCAGTTTCATGTGTTTACAACATATCAGGTGTATTACATTAAGCCTAGACTATTCGACAAGTGACAGACACACTATATATGACAATATATGCTCCAACATATTCCCCCATTGGATGTTGCTTGCGAATAGTACATAACACCTTTTACAATCTTCAGTCAATCTTTGCTCTCGTTGCCAATAGAATTAAACGAAACACCATATTAGCCAACGTTGTTGATCCGTCAAGTTGCTACAGGATCCCTGAAAATGAATTTAGGCACAATAGCTTTCTTTTACTTTGCAGAACACCATCATAGCAGCAAGATTCCCCATATGACTGATTTTTCCAGATAATGACATGAACAGTTTTTCATTGCTACAATCTTCACACAGGCTAACCTGATTAACATTAACACCTGCAGAAAATTCCCCTCAAATTCAGCATATCCCAATATATAGACATTGTTCTCTCCTAGCGTCTTCAAACAATGTATTGGGCAAAAAGTAGAAGGTTCCAATCCACAACTGACAATCTCAACCAAATCAGCATGCACTCAAATTCATCATCAGGAACCGGCTCACATCATCACTTTCTGATTGCATCTTCAACACCTCTATCATGGATTCCCCCTAAGAGTCAGAATCCTCTCTGTGGATAAATAAAACTTGATTGGCCAATAAATAGTCAGATGCTCCTGACTACCCCACAAAATCAGCACCGACTGCTGAATCTTTTGTGTTCTAACTGCATTCATCTATTTTGGAAGTCCAACGAATAGTGGGGTATCCATTGAACTTACTTGACAAAAGAACCTCAAGATGAATGTGTTTCGCTCATCCTCAAATCTATGCAAACGGTAGTTCCAGACCCTTTTTTTGGTTTAAAACACCGTTCATTCGTATGACATGGAGTACAATTATCACATTCGTGTGATTGGATAATACGAATGATATCTTCGTGAGACAGGTCATAAGACTGGTCCAGTAGCATGACTGGTCATAAGACTGGTCCAGTAGCATGACTGGTAATAAGACTGGTCCGGTGCATGACTGGTCATAAGACTGGTCCGGTAGCATGACTGGTCATAAGACTGGTCCAGTCGCATTCCAGTCGTATGAATGGTCCGGTCGCATGGTCTAGTCATACGAATGGTCTATTAGCATGGTCCAGTCGCGTGAATGGTCCATTAGAATGGTCTAGTCGCACGATCGGTCCATTAGCATGGTCCAGTCGCACGAATGGTCCATTAGCGTGGTCCAGTCGCATGAACGGGTCTGCACGCATATTTTCAGATCTGCAGCAGCCATGGCTGCCAAAAACCCTAATTTGATGAATTTTACATGAACCGAAACAAAATTAACATCATCATATTCGCAAGGGTGATGAGAACATGTTTTCGAGTTCAATTTTACATAGAACAACACACGTAACAAGATCTGAGCAAAACACGAAGAACACGAAGTGGGTTTAACGTCAAAGAACCTGAAATCGATATAGAAATCAAGAGCTCGGGTTGCTAGTATGATTGTTAGATCATTATAGCAGTAACCGGCTCTGGTACCAATTGTGAAGTCGCTGGATCGGTAGACATCCAAGCGTGTTCTTGACGGAAGGAAACGAACAAAAAACCAAGAGACAAACAATAACACGAACTATAATAAAATGGTTTCATTGATAAAACCTAATGATTACAAGCTCGTTACAACATAAGAATCACGACTCTTGGCAAGGGGAGATCGAGCATGATCTCCCCTCTCATCCGGCAGCACCTAGGCCCCGGCAGACTCCTTCTCAAAACCCTTTTATCTCTCTACACAATGAAACTGGTATTTATAGGCCTCAGCCCATATCAGATGCCACTGGGCCCATTCATACGATTGGGCCATGCGTATGGTTCAATCGTACCACTGGACCATACGTATGGTTCAATCGTACGACTTGACCATAACTGTGGTTCAGTCTTACGAATGACCCAATCGCATCTCTCAGTCGCACGACTGGTCCATTAGCATGACTCAGTCGTATGACTGAGTCTCATTCGCATATGGTCCTGCAATGACCCAGTTTCATGTGTTTACAACATATCAGGTGTATTACATTAAGCCTAGACTATTCGACAAGCGACAGACACACTATATATGACAATATATGCTCCAACATATTCCCCATTGGATGTTGCTTGCGAATAGTAGATAACACCTTTTACAATCTTCAGTCAATCTTTGCTCTGGTTGCCAATAGAATTAAACGAAACACCATATTAGCCAACGTTGTTGATCCGTCAGGTTGCTACAGGATCCCTGAAAATGAATTTAGGCACAATAGCTTTCGTTTACTTTGCAGAACACCATCATAGCAGCAAGATTCCCCATATGACTGATTTTTCCAGATAATGACATGAACAGTTTTTCATTGCTACAATCTTCACACAGGCTAACCTGATTAACATTAACACCTGCAGAAATTCCCCCTCAAATTTAGCATATCTCAATATATAGACATTGTTCTCTCCTAGCGTCTTCATACAATGTATTGGGCAAAAAGTAGAAGGTTCCAATCCACAACTGACAATCTCAACCAAATCAGCATGCATTCAGATTCATCATCAGAAACCGGCTCACATCATCACTTTCTGATTGCGTCTTCAACTTCTCTATACATGGATTCCCCCTAAGAGTCAGAATCCTCTCTATGCGGAGAAATAAAACTTGAATGGCCCATAAATAGTCAGATGTTCCTGACTACCCCACAAAATCAGCACCGACTGCTAACTCTTTTGTGTTCTAACTGCATTCATCTATTTTGGAAGTCCAACGAATAATGGGGTATCCATCGAACATACTTGACAAAAGAACCTCAGATGAATGTGTTTCGCTCATCCTCAAATCTGTGCCAACGGTAGTTCCAGACCCTTTTTTTGGTTTGGAACACCGTTCATTCGTATGACATGGAGTTCAATTATCACATTCGTGTGATTGGATAATACGAATGATATCTTCGTGAGACTGGTCATAAGACTGGTCTAGTAGCATGACTGGTCATAAGACTGGTCAAGTAGCATGACTGGACATAAGACTGGTCCAGTAGCATGACTGGTTATAAGACTGGTCTGGTAGCATGACTGGTCATAAGACTGGTCCGGTAGCATGACTGGTCATAAGACTGGTCCGGTCGCATTCCAGTCGTATGAATGGTCCAGTCGCATGGTCTAGTCATACGAATGGTCTATTAGCATGGTCCAGTCACATGAATGGTCTATTAGCATGGTCTAGTCGCACGAATGGTCCATTAGCATGGTCCAGTCGCACGAATGGTCCATTAGCGTGGTCCAGTCGCACGAACAGGTCTGCACGCAAATTTTCAGATCTGCAGCCGCCTTGGCCACCAAAAACCCTAATTTGATGATTTTACATGAATCGAAACAAAATTAACATCATCATATTCGCAAGGGTGATGAGAACGTGTTTTCGAGTTCGATTTTAACATAGAAACAACACACGTAACAAGATCTGAGCAAAACACGAAGTGGGTTTAACGTCAAAGAACCTGAAATCAATATAGAAATCAAGAGCTCGGTTTACTAGTATGATTGTTAGATCATTCTAGCAGTAACCGGCTCTGATACCAATTGTGAAGTCGCTGGATCCGTAGACATCCAAGCGTGTTCTTGACGGAAGGAAACAGAACGAAAAACCAAGAGACAAACAATAACACAAACTATAATAAAATGGTTTCATTGATAAAATCTAATGATTACAAGCTCGTTACAACATAAGAATCACGACTCTTGGCAAGGGGAGATCGAGCATGATCTCCCCTTTCATCCAGCAGCACCTAGGCCCCGGGCAGACTCTTTCTCAAAACCCGTGTATCTCTCTACACAATGTAACTGGTATTTATAGGCCTCAGCCCATATCAGATGCGACTGGGCCCATTCATATGATTGGGCCATGCGTATGGTTCAATCGTACGACTTGACCATAACAATGGTTCAGTCTTACGAATGACCCAATCGCATCTCTCAGTCGCATGACTGGTCCATTAGCATGACTCAGTCGTATGACTGAATCTCATTCGCATATGCTCATACGAATGACCCAGTTTCATGTGTTTACAACATATCAGGTGTATTACATTAAGCCTAGACTATTCGACAAAAGACGGACACACTATATATGACAATATATGCTCCAACATGTAACATGCAGTTCATGCCTTTACTGAGACATGGAGTTGATATATCAAAGCTGGATTGGTGTGGTTACATTCTGCATAATTTAAAATCAACCAAAAGAAAATGGAGTGGATTGGAGTCATACAATGGGCCTTTACCATTATTGGTGGTTAGAATTCTTCATATACTAATAATTTTATCCACGTCTTTAGTTATGTTTGATAACAACATGTATTTATTTGTATTAGATTCATGATGTTTGAAATATATCATGTAGATAGCATATGCTCATGATAGAGGGAAGCATATATGTAAAAATTTGCCTACAATACAACATTATAATGATACAAACCTAGACAAGTTGGAAATTGACGTGATTTGCGGAGGTGACGGCTTCATCTGCTCTATATCATTGGCTCCGACATCTACACCCAATCAAGGGAAGAATACGGAAAAGAGGACAAAAAAAGACATGATGGTGGAAAACAACATTCTTGTGTAGAAACTGTTGTTAGCAAGGACGTATGCTAAAACAAAAAGAAATCTACATCTAATGAAGGTAATGCTAAAGAAAAAAGAACCAAAAAAAGACATCATGGTGGAAAACAACATGGTGGAGAGAAAATGATAGCAATGATGTATGGGTTAAAGAAGTAGATCACAAGAAAAATGGTGGAATGGGAGATAATGATTTTAACGACATTGATAAATGCCAAGAGAGAAACAGTTTGGTTCTAATGTTGATACTCCAGATGATGGAAATGAACCAAGGGAAGAGCTACCAACTTAGATGTTCGATGATGCAATGGAGGAGTTTATAGGTCAAATAAAGCCAAATGATGCGACTGTAAGTTTTGCAAGAACATATCATATGTGTTTGTTATAATAGCACATAATGTAATAAATAGGTTGTAATACATACACATGATGAAAATTTTGTGTAAGAGTGGAAATTTCTACTTCATAAAAAAGTTAGTGAGCTGGATAGTATAGATGCGGGGGAAGAATTGTTTAGCAAAGCTGTTAATATGTATCCAAATGATGTGGATATTCAGATAGCATCAGGGCTATGGAAAGCAAGACTTGCACAACACCCACATGAAGAGTTGAATGCTGAAACAATTGATTTGAATGTTTCGAAAGGTGATGATAATAGTAAACCATATAATAACATGAAGTGTGATAGCATAAGTAGAGATCTTGAACATGAAAAAGCTACTGATATCCAAGGAGATGAGGTGTACAATACTATGAATACCGATAGAAGTAGGAAAGAATTAAATGATGAGAATAATGTGTTGATAATAGTAGGGTTTTTGGAGCAACATAATTTACTAAGACCCAGTTCCAAGAAATAGATATAGTCTGCACATAATTCATAAAAAATCAAGAGAACGGTAAGGTTTTTAGAAACAGCCCGCCTAGGGATAGAGCATGATTTGATCTAATGAGCCAATTGACACCGCTCAGTTAGCGAGGGATCATTGGCAGTATTACAAAAGATGACTTAGAAAAATCAAAAGGGGATTTGAAAGGTATAGAGTCACACATAGAAAAAGACGTTGTAGATGTTATGCCTATCAGTTTTCGTACGCCTGACCAAGAAAATCCAAAGATGAGACAAAGACCAGTTTGTCTGAGAAAGCTACCAGATAATATGAAATCCTTATTTGAAAATAAGAAGGTGTCATTATTCAAGAAACGATCAAAAGCTAAGGATAACATAGCAAACACAATATTCGCAACGTATAAGGATAAATGGTAAGAATAATAGCTTCAAATATAATCATAATACAATAATTTTTGAAAATATACAAAGTAACCATGATTAATTTGTATGTGCAGGGAGTTCATGTTTGAAACTGAGAATGTGATACAAGTACCAAAAGCATTATTTGAAACATTACATCCGGGAGTGGAGATACATACTAGCATTTCGGATGCCCGGTCAATGGTGCTTAATAGTGAAGATATTTACAGAAACAATCGTGACCCGTCAAGGTTGTTTTGTATATGTAAAATGCTCGTAAGTGATTTTTAATTTATTTAACAATTTATTTAGTATAAAAATATATGTGAAAATTTGATTATTTGGTTTTCTTTAAAAGGTAAAAGTGTATAGCATATGATAATAGCACACAATCCACAAAATATTATTTATCTTTGATAATTTCATACTGAATGTCTTTAATTTGGTGAATGTCGATTAGTCGGACGACTTGTATAAAGATGACATTGATGACACACAAAGGGTAACTTTCTTCTGTGAACAAATGGATAAGAGTTCTTAGATTGGCGGGCAAAGATACAATTATTGGCATGGATTTAGTTTTCATACCAATCATACATGCTAAACACTATTATGTTATGGTATTTGATCTAAGATATGCAACCATTAAGATTCTTGATAACTTAGCAGAAGATGTTGATTTTAATCTTAAATATGCAAAGAAACTACAAATAATGGTAAGCATTTTGAATTATAGCACACTACTTTGTATTGATGATTTGTGTGAATTTGGTAACCATAATCTTATCTAATATATTCGTTTTGTAATAGCGAAATGCATTATGCTACTATTTGTCAATGCAAAGCCACCCAATTACAAAAAGGTTGTTGCAGATCTTACCAGCACGAGTGGTAATGGATTGGAGGACATTAAGTAACTCAGTGGATTGTGGAGTCTTTGTTATGCGTCATATGGAGACGTATAAAGCCACAAGGATATCAGAATGGATATGTGGATTTTTAAAGGAAACTGATGACAGAAATTACAGCTAAACGATTTAAGGATCAAGTATTTGACAAAGGTTCTTCTGTCATAAATGTAGGGCGGTCGTCCAAGAGGTGCAAGAATTTGTGAATATGGATTAAAGGCGTAAGAAAGAAATAACAAAGGATGTCGTTCCAACGGATAAAAGAAAGATCGGGAATGTGATGGCAAGTTTAATGTGTTGAAGGAAGTTGGTTTTTGAATGAATATTGTCAGTAGTTTGGTTTATATTAGAACAACGGTTTATTATTAGAACTTTGAATTTGGTTTTTGTTGAGTTCTACTAGTAAGATGGATTTATATTAGTACTATTTATTGGCTTTTAATGAATGTCATATTACTTGGTGCAACATTAAATAATTTGGAATGCTAACTCATGTTTCATAATAGGATCATATATAAATTTCATCATGAAAAATAGATAGATTTTAACATAAAATATGCAAAATCATAATACAAATTATGAGATATAATAGCACATTCAGAAACCATAATAGCACGAATCATTCTTAATCAGATAAGATATAGTGTTAAACAAATATAGATATGACAACATGAATTAAAATCAAAATAAAAATTAAAACTTCAACCATTAAATAAAAAATTACACATACATTCAAACAATAAAAATAAAAAACATTAAGTTTTATTTCATAGAATACCAAAAACAAAACATAAGCTTAAAATAGCACTATGATAGTAAATAAATCACTCGAATCTAGGGTCAGTATTCTCAACAACATTCTCTTCACCCCTTCTATGTGTACATGTTCGACGATCATGTTTAGTTGAACCACAAATACCACATCCCCCTGACTCTTCTTGGCGGCTTGGTTGTAATTTTCTCATGAATAGACTTGTACCGTTTCTTAGAATCGGAACCCTTTGTTCCAATGCTAACAGGCCCCGCATAATTGACTTCTGATGGTTGAGTAAAACCAAGTAACTTTGAAATACCATCTTTTTTGGGATGAGGATGATCAGTAGCACACATCTGATCAACTTCGAAAACCTGAACTTTAAGCTTGCCCGTGTAAAGTGATAGTTTCTCGATATCGTGTCTAACCGATCAACAATGTATTGTGTTGAAAACATGATTTGACGTCGCATGTTTTGCGCGTCAGCATCGTTTTCATTAGTAATTACTTGTTTTTATGGTTAGAGAATACAGAACGTGGTACGGCATGTCTGGTCCATCTTTTCAACACGTAGTTCTTTGGGAAAACTTTTACTCTCGACAACCTTAAAACATGAAATATATGTCTGCAAAATAAACCATATTGCTCGTACCTACCATACATGCATGATATGACCGTATCTTCTTCTTTAAAACATACCTAAATAAATAAAATTAAAACATGATTTGTTGTATTTTTTATAAATAGGAGACAAGTATAAGTGGTAGTACATCATGGATATTGATTTAAATTTATTTATAAACATCACATGAGTTAAACATTATATATAAATGGACAATCTAAAAGATAAAAGAAAAGGATGTACCTCTTTCAAGGGAGATGCCTCATAGTCTAAATCCTTTATAGAAAATTTAAAAAAATCATTAACTTAATCAACGTTTATACATGTGGTATGGTGAACAGCCAATTGTATCTCCTCCTGTACATCATTGAATATGTTTCTAGTGTATATCTCATGAGCTTCTTTCTCTAGTTGAAAATCGGTTAGCCAATCAGGAGTTGTATTCATAGTCTGATAATCATTCTTACAGTGTTTGTATCTTTGTGTTTCCAAGCAGTTTCGAAATTGCTTAAAAATTCAATAAGAGTAATCCTGCTTGGTAAACTATTCAAAAAAATGATTCTCACTTTCAGATCGAGATGTTGTGCGCATTAAGACAGACATAAACTCGTGACGATAGTAAGTAGGTATCCGGTCATTTCTTAAACACATAAATTAAAATCTCTCATTATCTCCTTCCATTTTGCCTCGAATTCATCCGTCCATACAATATCACATATACGTTGTTTGAACGTCTTGTCTGCCTTGAGTGTTTTTCCAACCTATAACATCACAATGTATAAGCTTAATCCTATTTTTGGATAAATATTAAATATGTTATAACAGCACATATATAATAGTTTTAATAATAGCATAACTAATCTTTATAAATAACACAAATGATAGTAAAGTAATAAATGATCCTACAAATTAAGAAAACCTTCCTACCTTCTAATCAACCTTTTTCATTATGTGCCACATACAAAACCTATGCCTAGATATAGGTCATATTTCCTGTATAGCTTTCCGCATAGAAGGGTCTTGATCTATAACAACAACACGAGGTTCTCTACCATGTGATTTCTTGAAATCATTTAATAACCATCCATAAGACTCTGATGTTTCTGAACCAAGTAAAGCAGCACCAACGCAAACATTACGATGGTGATTGTCTATGGCCGTAAAGGGGACAAAAACCATATCATACCTTTAAAAACACAAAAAATTAATAAAAATGTCTAAAATTTGAAAACAATACTAAATGACACATATTAAAAAGATATACACACTCGTTGGTACGGAATGTTAAATCAAATGATAACATCACCAAAACAATGTAACTTCGCTTCATCTCTTGGTCAGCCCAAAATAATCCAAGCAAATCACCGTCGGTACCGGTTAAAACTCACATGAAAAATTTGTAAGATACTCTTTCTTGCAAAGCAATCAACGGACAATCATTTCACAATCATATTTACCTATATAAACGTTAATGTCTCGTTTGAAATTCTTACAATCAACAACAGTAGCACTAACCTCTTCAAAACCGTCATAATGTGTTCTCATTATGGAGAAAGCTTTAACAGACCCGATATTCAACTTCGAAAGATTTAGAATAAGCTCTTTCTGAGGCAAAGTCAACTTACGAGCACAACGTAACACATGATAATCACTTTGGGAAACAAGTGGATGATTATGTTCTTCCAAAAAGACATACACCATGTATATATTGTTAGCACATATCTGGATTTTCAAACAAGCTTGTCATTCGGATCTAATTGAAGCTCTCCTACGAGATTGCGACTCATCAAAGTTCTCAAGTGTATCAAATTTTTTAAAAGTTTTTTACCCTCTTTAGAACATACAAAGTATTTTAGAGTCATGATCCCATTCCTTACTTTTTCAGTTTTTTTTCTAATTGAAAAACCACCTCTTCTTGCATAAGCCTCGTAAAAAGAGTATGCCTCATCGGTAAAACTGAATTTCATTCCCGATTGTGATCTGACCAAAATAGACACATCAGGAGTGTAGAATTTTCTTCTAGTATGTGGGGATGTTCGAATAATACCAACACCATAGTTTTGTACAAAGCATTGGAATCCTCGAAGTGTTTTTTTGTTGATTATATATAATATGGGGAATCGCCTACATACATTCATTGGCAAAGCTGTTTTTCGCACGGAAGTGAAAATTTATATGTATTTCTTCGAAAAATTTTATACGTATTGATCAACGTATATTGATGTGTTAGATGCCATTTTCTACAAATGGAAATCAGTGAAGGTAGCAGTGGTGGAGATAATTAAACTATCATTTAATAAAATCTATTTATTGTTGGAAGTTATATTGGCATGCAAAGTATAAACTGTTTGTTATCCAACACCCACTCTAAGCGTAGGTGTTAGTGGATCCATGTTGTTTAAGCATATATCATTATCAAAGTTTTTTTTTAAATATTGTTGCTTTATGTAGTGAGTAACTTTTGGATTATATCATTGTAAGTATATTATTTTATACATATATTATTTTACAATAATACGATAACGTGTACTAGTTATGTATTATACGTTCACATTTTGATGCATATTTGGTTAAACTGTTTAGGATATATTTACGACCATATACCGATAGTTACATTGTTAGATTTTCACTCGTTTAAATTACGTCAAAATAATTGTGTTTGAAAAAACATCAATATTAACTATATCTTATAAAGCAAGGTCATGTGTCCTTACCTCATTGGTCCTCAAAACCATTTTTGTGAACTTTTTGGACTTTGTTAGTGTATAAATTACTTTGATTCAGAAAATAACATCGAAGTTGAAGTGGTGGAAGTGGTTAAGCTACTCCCTCAATTTGGTGACCATGTTTTGAAGCTTTCCTCTTTTTTTGTCTTTTCTTATAAGTTTCTTGGGTTTTTTTTTCTTTTTTTGTTTTTTAAATTATTGGGCTATGATGTACGAGACATAATCTTGTTTTTTTTTTCAAAACAATCCACCACAATTTGAAACATTTTCTTTATGTACTTAACTACATTGCATGTCATCATCACAAAGCGTATATCGAAGTCCGCAAACGTGCCCTCATCACGTTAATGTCTTAATACGACCCCGTCACAACATGCGGGTATTTATTTCTTGTTAGACTAAAAAGTCAAGAAATGTCAAATCAAGGCCAAAAATATTAATATGTAAGTAATGTTAAACTAAATTATAACCAACCATTATTGGCATTCATGCATTCTTAAACCACATGATTTTGTTTCAATCCTTGGGGTTGGTCTAGATAAAAAAAATCAAGAAAGGACTTTGAAATTTCTATCTTAAAGCAAGAATCAAGCCAAAACTTGAGAGAATTGGTGGTGAACCAAGGAGTTAATTAGCTTAGAAACATTCAAAACATGTCGGTTACGTTTAGTTTTGATTATATAGCCACATGAATTTGGCCAATTACTCAACTTCTTTAGTTTTTTGTGTCATCTATCAAGTAAATCAATGGTTTGTATAAACAGATATGCTTACTTTAACTTGCATCATACTAGTTTTAATACCATGTGTGTTACAATGTGTTAAGGTGGATTCACAACTTAAAAATAAGACGGACTATATTAGAAATATATATGTAATATAGCGTTTCTTAAGAATTTGGATTATTTTCCGCGAAAGTTATTCTTGAATTTTGTTTACAACAACCCATATTTCTCAATGAAATGGACTCATATTCTTGATTATATGTTATTAGCCGCAAAATGATACTACTAGTCTAGAGATGGGCATTATACTTGAGTTCAAACTCGACCCGGACCTAAGGGTGTATTTGATTCGGACTAGATCTGGCAAATTTGACCCAAATGAGTAAACTTGGGTCGATATGGGCTTTAAACATAAACTATTGGTTGGATTGGGTTTGGGAAAATGAAAAACCTTAAAAGTTAGAATTAAAGGGCAATAGATTTTTTCCATTTTTTCCACCTCTCAATTTCACTTTGTTGATTACTTTTTGATTGTGTGTGATTTATGTTTTTCGTTGTTGATTATCATGTTAGTTCTGTCATTATAACTTGACGTTGAGCTGGATTAGAGGTTTATGTTGTCATGTACAATTTACTCACAATCACTTATATTTATATTTATTGGTTCACATCATCACATGAGATTTTATATTTGTTTTAAAAGAACAATCAGGAGTTAGTGGAGGTTTTCGAGGCACATAATTTCTAAATTTGAAGCAAATTTTGAAACTTCTCGATTAAAGATATGAATATTTGATCTGGTGTTCCTTTATTGCTTGTTATGCAATATTCTATATTTGTATATGAGGATGCTTTGAAGAATCTACCTTTGATGTTTTGGTTTTATAAAAAGCCTATTTTAAAGCTTTGTTTTGTAGTTCTTAAGGATGTTTAATGATATCTTACTAGTGGAAATGTGGGCTTATGCAGTCATCTTTTATGTCTTATTAGTTTACTAGTAATCTTACACCAAAACTTTGGTCAGTTGATCACTAAGTTTTGAATCTTCAATGTTAATTTTAGAATTTATCCAACTTGACCTACATCCATTCCAAGTTTCTAACCAAACACATCCCGACTCGAACTCATTATGGATTTTTTATTTGACATTTGACCCAAACTAGTTTTGAGCCAAACTCGTTCTGACCTAGCACTCCACCCGACCGGACCCGACTGATATTCCAAGTGTAGTTGATGTCATCAGATATTTAACGGATTGTGGGCCGTTGCTATTGCGGGCGCCAACGCAAGCTCTAGGAAGGGGAAGTCACGGAGTTCTTTCTCTACATTAACTCGCCTTGACGTAAGTGTATAAAAATATATTTAAATATAAAGTGGTCGAGATGAAAAAGTATATTATTTTGTAATAGCATTGACCTATCATGACTTAGAGTTCATCCTGAACTAAACCCATATTAACTCATACCCATCCTAACCCTTTATCTAATAAACTTATCATCTTACTGCATGTATCACTCAGCCTATTAGCTTGGTCACAGTCGAAAAGCTTTCTCCATGTATCAAAGAGCCGTCTAAGTAACAATGAAAGTTCCTTTGAACTATTACAAGGGCAGGTCCCAAAAATACTTTACATAAGACGGTTATATACCTCGTTCTCTTGTCCTTTCTACCTTGGACAATGCCTGCCATATGTCACACTGATGGCCCACGATGCGCATATTTCCAAAAACAACCTGCACGCTTGTTCCTTGAGAATTCGCTTTCTTCATGTTCTCCTTCATCAGGTTTGATAATAGGCCGGAATGAAATCTTCATACCCTTGAAACAGACCCGAATTTGTGGGTCTTGTTAGTCACTACTAATTTTGTAAGCACACCTATCAACCAAACACCCCATATAAGGAATCATACGCATTCCCTTACCCTTAAACCAGAAACGTCCTAGATATACATGCAGTATATCAAAACGAAGAAGCGAGCTTACTTACTACCATCCTCTATATATGAAAATCCATGGAGACCCACAAACGGATGAATCTTGGATCTTTCATGAAACCGAAATGTCCAAAGCTTGCTAACCCGATTTCCATGGCCCATAAAATAAGCGTCTTTTTCTTAAAATCTCAGATTCTCTAGCTATCTGGATATCCGAAGCCCAAAACATTCTGTGCATAGATTTAACTATAAACCGAGGAAGCAACGCAGCCACTATTATCAACCAAATCGAGAGCCAATATGTAGGTTGTTTTCCCAATTCATATATTGTCCTGACAATTTGAATATAACATTAGTTCCATATTAAGGGTGTTCATAAACCATTAATCCAACCTAACCGAGCAAGTTGGATGGTTCGGCTGATTTAAGATTTATGTGATTTGGTTCACAGTTTGGCGGTTTAATGGCTGGCCAATGGTTCAGAACTGACCATTTAAACCTTTTTTGTTTGATTTTTTTTATTCAATTTCCGAAATAGATAGTTATGTATATGTATTATAGTCATGAACCATATTTATCATTTTAAAATTTAAAATAAAAACTCAGAATTTGACCAAAATAAAAAAAGAAATCGGTACAAAACGCCAAAACCAACTTGTTAAACTACTAAAACCGCTCGCGCCCGCCAACCCACCCAACCCGCCCGGTTTGGTTGCATCGTAGTTACAAGTTCGGCCCAAAGGCCAAAACTTCATCATAACCGTCCGAACCAAGCCGCAAACGCCCCTACTTATCAATTTTTTAACTTGAAGATCTAATAAAGATGTAATCAAAGTTGAGTAAAACTAACCCATAGTTAGGGAAAACAGGTATCGAGTCCAGAACCACTACACAGGCAAACGTCATTGCAACCGAACCCCAAACTGAGATATGAGTATAAAGTACCCATCTTTGGACATCCATTGCCAAGTGTATATTCACTAATATCACTACAGCAACAGTCCACAAACTACCCATGCTCCAAATATCAACCGTGCTTTCCTTAAAGACAAATGTGGGTACACAAAAAAGAACAAGACTTTGCCATATTGTGTCGGCCATCATAATCCAAAAAAGGCGACTGTTGTAACTTTCATGCCTGTGCCCGGCTTCATATAACTTAGGGTACTGGATAAGTGTTTTATGACTTAGGTCTTTATCCAGAATTCCAACGATAATTGTCGGGACAGAAGTGTAAATTACTGAGTAAAATACACTGCTCCAATCAGTAAGTGCAGATGTTGTTGAGAAAGCTGCACATAATATGTACCTGAAAACAATATAATATATCAAGATCATACATATGTTAATTGTAAAGATAGATGCATGATTATTTACAGGGGTTTACCAGAAAAGCATAAAGACAAAGACTGCATTGCGGTAAAAGTTGTAGAGAACTAGATAACCCATGCGTTGATAATTCCAATGGCCGTGCACCAAAAGTAATCTTTTTAAAAATCTGAACTGTCCCATTGCAAAATCTGAAGCCATGACAGCTTGGCGCCCTTCCTGTCCACATATGCCAACACCAACATCCGCCATTTGGATCATTGACACATCATTAGCACCTAAAAGTGTTTTTATTGTAAAATTGACATTAACTAATCTTCATACATAATATAAATACTATCTTGTAACTAGCTATCTTAAAATCATGCCAACACTAAAGAGGTAACCAACTTTGCTTTCACCCATAAAAAACCATCAAAGCTTTCAACATTTGATTTAAGGTAATTCGTGCAAGTTAGCATGCCAATATAGCTGATGTGGCAGATGACGTGTTAGAAATCTTCAAAATGTTGCCTTTTTTCTTTTATGTGACCAGTTACCTGCTGCCAAGGTTTACCTTGAAGTGAAACTGTGAAAGCTTTAGAATGACGATTTAGTGAAGTAAAAATTGGCAACCTGATATGATTGGACCAGAGTTTGTTACCTTTCTATGCAATTAACCTTTTTTAATAAAAATGATGTTCTTGACATCTTTTTTCCGCAGAGAATAACTTTATGAAACAAACTAACTTACCATCCCCTATGGCTAGTGTCATATCATCAGTGCGACTCTTAATCAAGTCAACAATTCCGGCCTTTTGTAAGGGAGCAACACGACAGCATAAAACAACCTTACATGAAGTTGCAAGATCGAACAGCTGTATTAAAGACATAAATGTCATAATCAGAGAATAAATTTGAGCTATCTCATATATAAATAAAAATGTAACAGAAATGCTAGGGGACATGATTTCTACCATTTACCTTTAAATGGGCCAATTAAGTAAAACAGAAAATAGACTAAATAGAAACCGGCAAGCAAAACAAACATGTCAAACAGTTCAAAACTTGACTAATGCATAAAAGCTCTGTATTTATTTTCTCAAAAATTTGGAAATACAACTTTTGTGATCATATCAAGCACACTAATTATTTATTTAATTTCAATTACATATTCTGGAATATATGTCTTTTGTAAACCAGGCTCAGTTCAACAATAGTTGTTTTGACCCATTACCCAACTAATATTAGGTAAAAACTAATATTCAAAGTAAAAAAGACTAGAAAAGGGTATATACCTCTGATTCTAGATCTCTCTCCAAGATGTAAACCAAACTATTCCCATCAATTATAAGTGCTAATGGACCATCCATTGTTAATCTCTGGGCTTTTGCCTCAGATAGAAGCATTTTGCATTCACTCTCAGAATTTCCATTTACAACAATCTGATGCATATCTGCAGTCAATAATTTGCAAGAAAGAGCAATGGAAATTGCAGTTTCCTGCTTATCTCCAGTCAAAACCCAGACCTTGATTCCAGCCTGCCGGAGACACTCGATGGTTTCAGGCACACCCTCTTGAAGTTTATCTTCAATACCAGTTGCCCCAAGCAACCGCAAATTAGATTCAACAAATAATGCAGCTTCCCTTAATTTCAGAGATCTATCAGCTAATGAAGTTGTTGCATCTTCATACATTAATTGCCATTTTTCAAGTTCTTCATTTGTAAGATCCTTAGAAGCAAGTACAAGTGTGCGTAGACCAAGTGAAGAATATTCAGTCAAATGGTGTTGGGTTATGAGGGTTATCTCATCATGTTCATGATCTTTTCTCAAAATGGTGAGAATTGATGTATCTGCTCCTTTTACCAACACTTTCACATTATTGTTGGGAAATCTGATAACAACTGACATTCTTTTTCGTACACTATCAAACTCGTGGAGACCTAAAACATCCAACCTACATTTCGCAGCAAAAACAAATGTTGTTTAATTTTTTACTTTGCACAGAACTACAAATCAATCCCCCATTAGTGATTGAATTAAACTCAGTATTTCATCGGTAATCAAGAGAATTTTCTACCTTAGTTTCTCGCCATTGACATCAAGTGCAATATGGCCAGATGTCCTCTCGAAAAGAACATAACCATAAGCACAAGCAGCAGCTACAAGAGCTAGTTCATCAGGAGATTCTCCTTGATAATCAAGATCTTGATGAATATCAATCCCAACGGAAGAAGTTTGATTATGAATAGGAATCACAGTGTTACATGCTGCTAATGTAAGAAAAAATTCATGAGCAGAATCTTTTCATTTCCATCAATTCCTTTATGAAGCAATCCCATGAGCCCAGGATCGACATTAATATCAGACTTTGAAATCTTCCCTTTGTGGACAGTGAATCCTGTTTGGTTGCTTCTGCAGATAAATAATGTTATAAACTGAAACCGATTCATATAATGTTATATACTCGAAATTATGAGTTCTGTAATTATCATGATTCATTAATTTTCAAAAATATGGTTTCCTAATTAACTGGAAATCAACCACCATTACATATTCTTCACCCGCATATATTAACTCAAACCCTAAAATCATGCCATTGTAAGAGTCCATAATAAATCAGTCATAATATGCCTGTAACATGACTGGTAATGAACTGATGATAATACTTTGAATCTTTGATCATTTTGATATCTACAAATTTGTGTCTTTATTGTACTTATATGTATATCATAGGTATGTGCATATTATATTTCCAAATGCATATTATATGTCAGTCAAGGTCAATGTATGTATGTGTGCATATAAGTACACATATTATTGAAGTGAAAAATTCATCTGATAGTAAATGGAAATCTTTTTAATCACTTTATCACAAAAGGGTAACATGTAAATGTTACTGTAATTTATTTAGAAATGGGTGTAGATGGCAAATTTAATGTTATTACTACGTAAAATGGACTAATATGAAAAATTCTGGCTTAATAGGTAGAATGGATCAGTAGGAAAAATTATTAACCAGATCTTTAAATTAATTGCATTACTATGAGTAAAATTAGGAAATAAAATATATATAGATGTGGCTTACGAGGCATCATGAGTGAACACCAAGTGGCAGTTCCATATCTTGTTGGATTATATATATAGATGTGTATATTTATATTTCCACATGTATATGAATGCAGAATTGTCTATGTACTTCAATGTATTTGTGTGTAGACATGTACTACAAATCGACATAGCCATAGATATATTCTTTCCTTTCATATATTGATAATGGTAAGGAAGAAATGCATAAACAATTGCATAGATAAAGCAAATAAAGGGCCAAACCTGTGGTCTCTGAATCCTGTGTAATGCCATCCACCATGAAGGAATTACAATAAGTTTTCCCAACACAGAAGCTTTCCGAAATTCCATTTTATTCTCGGTAAGTGTACCAGTCTTATCAGAAAATACATACCGTATTTGACCCAAATCTTCATTGATATTTAAAGATCTGCACTGAAACCTTGTGTTGGTGAAGCTATCATACATATGCTTATCTTCGATCATGAAATAAGATTGTCCTAGCCTCACCAACTCCATAGTAATATACAAAGAAATCGGTATCATTATCTGAAACACAATAATGGAACTCAAGAACGCAAAGAAGGTCTCCATAGGTATCCCATAATATTTATATGGTTTTCCTGGGAATTTTCCTTTTACTAAATAGCTTTTTCGGTAATAAGGCAATGTATCAATTTGGTGCTGATGACGAATTAACCATAAACACATCCCAATGGCTACAACGAGACATAGCACAAAAAGAAAAACAGATAACCAAATAGTTTCTTTGTTCATTGCCTGTTCCAATTTGCTTCTTTTAGATGGAGAAATCGCACTATTTAGCATTGCTTTTGTTTCTTGACCAGCATAAACCACCACCCCTACCACCCATTCAGTGTTTTTCACTTGACACCCGCGCAAAATAATATTTGATTGGCTAAGTGAAACTTTGTGTGAATTCAATTCCATATTGGCGGTGAATTCATATATGTTTCTATTGGTTGTTCACATCTAATAACACCTGAAATTAACTCTCCATCAAATGACATAAAAGATGTTTCTTGTCTAGCATACCGAGTTTTTAAATTTGATTCACCATCTAAATTCATGGTTGAATGTAAGCAACACCACTAGGATCACTAGTCCCTAGCAGCACTATGTCACACGGGATCGCCTCATCAGCACAAATCTTGACCACCTCGCCTACCTGGATATCCTTCCATCTTTTTGGCTTAAACTTACCAATTTGAAGCACCAATGACTCTTTATTATTCTCATTCCTGTCAGATCTATGTCTTCGCCAATCCTCATAACCATCTTTTATAGCAGTTACTGTGAGAACAAAAAGTAGAGGGAAAAGAGACACGGTTCTCCCAAAGACTGCAAGAGGAGGAAGCTGATTGAGGGCAGCAATAACTAAAAAATATATGTACGCTACCCGATGAAACTGGATGAAGAGATTCTTGGGTAAGAAATTAATGACGGTATACTTGCTAGTAGTGATCTTGTTCCCTGTGAATTCATATTCTTCATTGGTTCTTTGAGGGTTATTGATGTATACAAGCCTAGAATTATCGCGCGCTATACTATTATCCAACTGCATTCTTTTATAACGAATCTCAGACCGCCTGAACTTATCTGGGATTCACGCAAAGCATAATTCTTCCCCCTTTTACTCATACAGTTGAAATTAAAACTTCAAGTGGTTCACACTTCACAATGTCACTTATGTTTCATTTCCCCAACAAGAAATACTCGTGGGCAGCTAATAAACTCATGTTCAATGCATCATACCCAAAACAAATAGAGGCTCAGGAAATTATTATTAGGGTTCTTATACCCAAGAAATTCTCTTCAGATATCTGCAGTGTCTCACATCAAAAAACTCACTTTCCTAACAGTAACACTTCAATGGAAGAAGATAGACTACAATCCTAAGAGATTTTCACAGATATGAAACCCCGATGCGTATCTCACCTGCATACAAGAGCATAATTTCACTGAGGCATTTACGCAAACACCTTGTGTACAAAATGTAGATCACACAAATGAAACAGAAAACCAAAGAGAACCCACCAATTCAACATGCATACACACACCTAAACTACACGAAAACATGAAAATTGACGAGAAATGAAACTAACCCAGACGAGATTAGCCCTTCAACGCACCGACGAACAGATCTACAACATCAAAAACAGAAAAATTGAACCTTTTTGTGCGATTATGGGGCAAATTGTGAAGGTGAAAAGGGTGAATGAAGGCGGTGCACGGAGATGGAGGGGAAAGAGAAAGTGGTGTCGTGAGTAATGTGAGAGCGAGACGAGTGGATGAGCATAAATGTTGGGTCTTTACTTCTCTTTTACTTTAAAGTGATGATGATGATGATGATGATGATGATGATGACTCATCCGCCTGCAAATTGAAGCAATTTGCCTTTAATTCACGGTGTTTATTGATTGATTGCTTCGACTCGCCAACAGTTTCCTAATTTCTGTCATCTTCTTTGCCCTTTTTACTTTAGTTTAAAGATTGATTTCATCCCCAACTCACTTTCCGCTTTGATTATGTTTTCTTACTATTTTTTTAATTTGAATGGAATACGTACGTACGATTCTGATTTAAATTATATGATTTATTTAAGTCGGAATCGCACCCTTGACCCCTTAAAAAAACTTATTATAAACAATAAAAATTCAAATAACAACTCATAGCTAGAAAATTCAAATCAAAATAATCATAAATTATCACAAAACAAAAAATAAACAAGAAAGAAAGAAGGAAAAAAACCGAATTCTAATCATTAGGGTGATCACAATGAATACACACATCATATAGTTATACACCTTCATGAAACCATAAAGCCCATGAATAGATGTTTGTATAATAAAATTTTCCAATAACCGAATTTATTGGTTTGACTATCATTATTTATGTATAAATTACCAAATTAAATGAATTGAATCATCAATAAAACAAATCTTACTCTTTTTTTTATAAATAACACATTGTTTGTGGTTTATAGAAAGCTTTGCTAAAACTCTATTTGACTGAAATATAAACAGGTTATATTTTAAATTAGCTCGAATTCACTTACGCTCAAACTTGATGGTTAGTTAATGTTAACTAAATTAGGCGAACCATTTAAAGCAGAAGTTGATCTGTTATGACAATCTAACAACCAAAACATCAACTATAGGTTAGTTTTAACTTATAATTGGACAAAACCAACTCATGTGTTACCCCTAGTTTATGACAAGCGTTCCATAAAGTGCATTACAAGTGTCGGATGAAATGTCTCATATGTAGAATATTCTGGAAATCCCTGGTTAGGATTTTTGTATATTACTCATCATGTAATAATAGAGTACAATACAAGGTCAAATAAATAATTATAAGAGACTCCCTACATTAATACAGAATACTATAATAGTATCGTAGGCTTTTAATGTTATCTACCCCCCCCCCCCCCGGCAATCTTAGTGGAGGGTTCCTTAACACAGAGACTGAATCTGAAGTCCAAAAATAGCAATGAAGGTAAGCCTTTGATGAATATATCTACAAAATGATGAGACGAGGAAACATGTAATTCACGAACTTGACCAATGGCAACACGTTCCCTTACAAGGAGTAAATCTATTTATACATGTGTTGGTCATTTTATGCTTTATAGTTAGATTCTAAATACACGACACTAACATTATCACAAAACACAATTGTGGCACGAGAAACAGGGCAGTGTAACTCAAGAAGCAAATTACAAAGCTACGTCGCTTCAGCAACAACATTGACAACACCACGATGTTCAACTTCAACACTAGAGCGAGAGACAACATGTTGGCATTTGGAGGAACATGACACTAGATTGTCTCCAAGGAAAACACAAAACTCTAAGGTAGATCGACGTGTCAGGACAACCCCCCCTAGTCGGCATCATTGTGTGAAACGAGACGAACGATAGTTGACGAACGCAAGTGAAGACCATGGTAAACAATTCCCCGAAGATAACGAATAATACGTGTCAAGGCATGCAAGTGTAGTTCACGTGGGACGTGCATGAAGAGACAAACCTGCTAAACATCAAATGCAATTTCGGGAAGAATTCATGTGAGATACGGTAAAGCACCAGCAATGCTACGATAAACAGTAGGATATGCAACAGATTTACCATGAACGGAAAGTTTGGATTTAGTATTTGCTAGAGTGGATGAAGGGTTAACATGTGAGCTTATGAAAAAGCTATCGGCCATCTAAACTGAGTTATTATACTAGAAAAAATAAACATCTAAATAAAAAAGTGTAGGTACTTCTAGTCCCACCACCACCACTCATAGTAGAAGACCATTGCCATCTAGTAGATTACATCGTTTGGTTAATGAAGACGGTGGTGAAGATTTAGAAGAAAAGGCTATTGGAGTAAGTGATGATGTTGAGCAAGATGTGACACTTGGTTTTGATGTTACGACCTTCAGCGACGACGAGAATGATGAATATTTCTAGTACTAGTGTGAAGTCAGTTTTTCGGGATCGATAAACATCCGAGCATGTTCTTGACGGAAGGATGAACAACCAAAACCAAAAGTCAAATCAATAACACGAACTATCAAATATTGGTTTCATTGATAAAAACCTAACGATTACAAGCTCGTTACAACATAAGAATCAAGACTCTTGGCAAGGGCCCAGTCGTGCGATTGGACCATGCGTATGGTTCAATCGTATGACTGGACCATGCGTATGGTTCAATCGTACGACTGGACCATGCGTATGGTTCAATCGACTGGACCATACTTATGGTTCAGTCTTACGAATGTCCCAATCGCATCTCTCAGTCGCACGGGTGGTCCATTAGCATGGCTCAGTCGTACGACTGAGTCTCATTCGCATATGCTCCTGCGAATGACCCAATTTCATGTGTTTACAACATATAAGGTGTATAACATTAAGCCTAGACTATTCGACAAGCGACGGACACACTATATATGACTATATATGCTCCAACAAATTCCCCCTTGTACGTTGCTTGCGAATAGTAGATAACACCTCTTACAATCTTCAGTCAATCTTTACTCTGGTTGCCAATAGAATAAAACGAAAACCATATTAGCCAACGTTGCCTATCCGTCAGGTTACTACCACATCCCTGAAAATGAATTTAGGCACAATAGCTTTCGTTTACTTTGCAGAACACCATCACAGCAGCAAGATTCCCCATATGACTGATTTTTCCAGATAATGATACGAACAGTTTTCCATTGCTTCAATCTTCGCACAGGCTAACCTAATTAACATCACTACCTGCAGAAATTCCCCCTCACATTCAGCATATCCCAATATATAGACATTGTGCTCTCCTTGCGTCTTCACACGGTGTATTGGGCAAAAGGTTGAAGGTTCCAATCCACAGCTGACAATATCAACCAAATCAGCATGCACGAAGATTCATCATCGGAAATCGGTTCACATCATCACTTTCTGATTGCGTCTTCACTTTCTATATACAAGGATTCCCCCTAAGATGTAGAATCCTTTCTGTGCGGATAAATATAACTTGATTGGCCCATAAGTAGTCAGATGCTCCTGACTACCCCACAAAATCAGCACCAACTGCTGACATCTTCTCTTCTCTCTTTCGTGTTCCAATTACATTCACCTATTCTGGAAATCAGACGAATAATGGGGTACACATCGAACTTATTTGACAAACGAACCTCTGGGTGAATATGCTTTGCTCATCTTCAAATCTGTGCAAGAAGCTATTCCAGACTCTTTTTTTTTGGTCTGGAACAAACGCGGATGAGTCAATGCGGATACGGCTCATTCGTGCGATTGAACATACGACTAGTCCAGTCGCACGACTGAACATACGACTGGTCCATTCATACGAATGGCTCATTCACATGGTCCAGTCGTTCGAATGGTCCATTCGCATGAACGGGTCTGCACGCAGATTTTCAGATCTGCAGCCGCCAGGGCTGCCCAAAACCCTAATCTGACGAATTCAACATGAACCGAAACAAAGTAGACATCATCAGATTCGAAAGGGTGATAGGAACGTGGTTTCGAATTCGATTTCAACATAGAAGCAACACACGTAACAAGATCTGGGCAAAACACGAAGAACACGTAGTGGGTTTAACATCAAGATCTGAAATTCAATCCAGAAATCAAGAGCTCGGGTTGCTAGAATGATTCTTAGATCATTCCAGCAGTAACCTGGCTCTGATACCAATTGTGAAGTCGGTTTTTCGGGATCGATAAACATCCGAGCATGTTCTTGACGGAAGGATGAACAACCAAAACCAAAAGTCAAATCAATAACACGAACTATCAAATATTGGTTTCATTGATAAAAACCTAACGATTACAAGCTCGTTACAACATAAGAATCAAGACTCTTGGCAAGGGGAAGATCGAGCATGATCTCCCCTCTCATCCGGCAGCCCTAGGCTCCGAGCAGACTTCCTCTCAATCCCCTATCTCTCTACACATTGAAACTGGTATATATAGGCCTCAGCCCATATTAGATGCGACTGGGCCCATTCGTGCGATTGGACCATGCGTATGGTTCAATCGTACGACTGGACCATGCGTATGGTTCAATCGTACGACTGGACCATGCGTATGGTTCAATCGTACGACTGGACCATGCGTATGGTTCAATCGTACGACTGGACCATGCGTATGGTTCAATCGTACGACTGGACCATGCGTATGGTTCAATCGTATGACTGGACCATGCGTATGGTTCAATCGTACGACTGGACCATACTTATGGTTCAGTCTTACGAATGTCCCAATCGCATCTCTCAGTCGCACGGGTGGTCCATTAGCATGGCTCAGTCGTACGACTGAGTCTCGTTCGCATATGCTCCTGCGAATGACCCAATTTCATGTGTTTACAACATATAAGGTGTATAACATTAAGCCTAGACTATTCGACAAACGACGGACACACTATATATGACTATATATGCTCCAACAACTAGGATGAAAGCATAACGAGAACGAAGATGTTGAGTCTGGTATGTATTTTTGGTTTTTAACTAACTTGTGTTTGGTAAGTTTTGTTATTGTGTTTGTAGGTTGTAGTATCTTTTGGGCATCTTTAGGTTTATTAAATATAATTCTATTCTATTATTATTTTGGATTGTTTGTAGTTAAAATTGAACTTGTTCTACGTTTGTTTGGGGGGTGGACTAATGGTCGGGTTATACCTTTTTGTTAGGTCTAGTCCTTTTTGCTAAGGTTGGTGTGCACCTTGGGGTTATCATGTGAGCCTCAATGCCTTTTACTTTGTACTTTCAAATTTATTGATAGAATTTAACAAATACTGTCCTGTTTATTTTTATCGGGGCAACATCCCCTTTACTTAAGAAAAACATGTTTTGAACTTTTATTCATTTTCTATTTTATATTATTAGTATTTTAAATGTTTATGGGGTTATAAGTGATTTACTAGTTTTCAAAAAGTATGTGCGGCTCGTGTACGAAAAGCCCTTTGCTTTTGTGCCTTGCATCTCAATTTAGAACATTGTCGTTATGATGCGTCTCGTGCTTTTTAAAAGTAAGACCTTGTGTCAACAACGATTGATTTGAAACCAAATTATTGATAGACATTAGTAATGGAGTAAACAAGGGTCGGGGAAAATGGAGACACGACATTAGAAACAGTTCTAGTGGTAGACATAGTGATAATGAGAAAAACAAAGAATTAAAAACAACAAAAACTAGAGAACAAGAACGGGCTCACCGTGTAGAAGGTTTTGCTAAAAACAAGACTAACATCAGAGCACCCAACTAGGTGAGTACATAGGCACATGCATTACGACAACTGCAAAGTTTGTGACGGAAACCATACTCCTCTTGTATCTTGTGATTTACAGCAATGGAGAAAACAACCAAAAAATAAACAAACAATAGTTTTATCTTTTATGGATTATGTTTGATAGCAAGCAACAAATTAATCACCATTTTTGGTGATTGGTGTTGTTTGACGACAACAACAAGAGAAAAGAAAATTAATTTGTCACTTGTTATTTCAATGAGCTAGGTATATATCAGGTCGCGCGTTGCGTGATTTGTGAATGTTGTTTTTTTAACCGTAAAATTGTATATTAACTTGTATTAGGCTCAGAATAGGCAACTTGTAGTGATTGCAACTTAAAAATGTTGCCACACCAAGCAACGGATACCTTTTTTTCTATCATCACAACCTTGATGTAATATAAAATCAACACAACAAGATTACGCAACATGTTAACAATCGAACGAAAGGAATGGTGATATGCAATAATAAGTTGTCCAACATAACCATGACAAACTACACCATTTCATGTATGTCTCAGACGAGCATACGTCCTACATCATCAACCCGACTACGCCAAATCAATAACACATCTTCACTGATTTGCCACAAACAATCATGCACAATATCAACCATATAATAAGATGACAGCCCATCATTACAGCTTCAATCATGTCTGAGCAAGCCATAAGCACATCACCTTTCACATCCTGCCTAAGTATTCCTTTGTCATCGATACAACCTATTTTTCGCGCCAAAAAAAGTTTATATTGCAATTCCAGTCATGAGCGGCTCAGAACAAGTTGCCGATCACGACTGCTAGCAATAAACGACAGCCATGCCAAGGAAACCAATAATATAGTTGTTGTTTCATCACAACCACACCCCGTATGATAAATAAGGTCATAAATGAGCAAAGACTCATAGTCTCAAAAGACCTAAGGCTCGTCATCATTGATGTTGTGGCACTCTCAAAATGGACATAATAACAATTTGTCTAACAACGAGACAATGAAGAGTCAATCCCAGCAATTCTTATAACAAGGTAGATAATAAATGAACACATGGTCATAGTCCTAAGACAAGCAAAGGCTCATAGTCTCAGACGAGCAAAGGCTCGTCATCATCAACATAGTGGTATTTCCAACCTTAACATCATAATGATTTTTTAACAACATGCTAGGACAAGCACCATTTTGAAATGCACAGATTCAATTCGAAAGGAGCCATGGCTCATTAGCAACAAACCAAAATAAGGTAAGTTTAAAACCTTTGATAAACACCAACCCAACATATACAATAATTAACAAAAATCAAAACAAAGGCATTAGTTAATAACACCCACCGACAAAAAAAATAAATAAAAGAACCCAAATGACTGTTCAAATGACGGTTATCTAACGAGCAACCGGTGAGGCTTGGCATACAACCATCACCCCGTCACTAACATTGAACAACCAAAAAGAGCATCGATAGTTGAGTTCACCGGCACATATCATGAAAAGAGGGCAAAAATCATAAAAAAAATTAGCCAATTTGATCTCCTTTCAAAAATCACAATCTAAGAAAATCGAATCAACAACCCTAATAGTCTGAAACAACACCAAAATAAACAGAGACCCCCAAACCTAGTGTTTTTACCATCATCGAATACAGAGACATACACATGAGAGCTTAACATCTACCCTATCACCACCATGGGAGAACATCGCCGCCGACGTCTCCAGGCAACACATAACCCCCCTCTCCATCTGTAGACGACCCCATATTGGGGATCGTGCCACCATTACATGATGTCGGCGGTAACTACGCCCGACAAGAGCATGGGAGAAGCCGACCTATGACCTCCACCGGCAACACGTGAACCATCCATGTAACCATACACCACTCATCCCACCACCAGGCACCCTCAGTAACAACCGCGACACCAAACCCCAAACTCTCTCTCTAGGTTTCTCAAAATCAGAAACCTCTCTCTTTAAACCAACATGCAGATGCAAGAGTGAGGAGATAAACATGCAACCTCATGAGGAGGTGCCAGACGCCACCAAAGGCGGTCCATTAGGACCACCGTCGCGCATCCGACTCGCCGCTCACTTAGATCAACCGGAGAGTTGTGGCCACCAAACTAAGTTGCAGAGAAGACAATGTAATTTTTTCTCTATAACTTTGCTCGATCGGATCAACCGGAGAGTTGAGGCCACCAAACTTAGTTCTAGAGAAGACAATGCAATTTGTTCTCTATAAACACATTTGGGGAAGGGGTTAAAATGAAAACCCTTCAAACCTTTGTGGCCGAACTATTAAAAAACCAAAGAATACTGCTAATGACATTCTTTTATTCATATATAGGGTAATCGTGAGGGAAGAAAAAATTAACATAACATTGAGGGTGAGTTTAGAATGACATCAACACCACAACCAAAGGTGGGTGGTGTGGCGGCTATAGATCCGACGAGAAGAAGCGAACTATGCTAGAAAAAAATTCTCACGATCAAGAAGGTTGGTTTGATACATGTAGAATATTGTGGAAATCCTTGATTAGGTTTTCTGCACATTACTAATCTATACTACTATATAATACATTTTTTGGATAGAGATATAATTTTGCCAAAAATACAAGTTTTAAAACAACATGAACAAATGAGTGCATCATATTTAAGAGGAGTAGAATAGGGATTTGATTAAAATTTTAAGACACTCTAGGGGTAATATGGTAAATTTATCCATTAAACTTTATAAAACTTGACATTTTTACCTTTGTCTCTTTCATGTATTTGATAAATATTATTAATATATTATTTAATAATATGATATTATTTAATTCACTTCATTAAATTTTGTTTTATTTATACTATAAATTGACATTTACATTTATATTTACTAATTATATTTTTATAACTAAATAATATTTTAATTAAGTATATTATTTTATTTAAATATTTAAGTATATAACTTATATAAATTTTTATATTTATAATAGCTATAATACTAATATTTTTCTACAGGCATATTATTATAAGTTTAATAATTTTAATACTTATTTATATCTTTTATAATAAAAATGAAGGGATGATAGAATGATAATTATATATATATATAGATTAAGACACCCATCTGAAAAGTAATGCTTAAATTTCAAAAAATTAACTATTTTATTTTATTTATGCCCTTATAATAAAGTATAATATATGATTGCTTATAATACAAATGCTAAAACATATATACGTGGTTAAACAAAATCGCCATTTACTTTCAATATCGTTTATATATTATGATTGAGCACTAATCTCTCTTCCCCTTTCCTTTATCACTTGTTAAAAACTTAATAACAATCAAAATGGTAATTTGTGGTGATAATTTCTCCATTAACTTTCTTTGGCATATGCAAATCACTACCAAAAGCTGACTCCGATGATCATAAAACTCTAACCTACATTTATAAAATAAACCCTTGTAAAATTTAGGTAATAAGTGATTTCCGACATAAATACCACTCATGCTTTCACTATTCTTGTTGGGATAATATAATTGTCTTAAAGACTTTTGTAATATATGTAATTGTTTTCTTTTATTCAAATTTTTCAATAATTATATTTTGATTTTTTAATTTACGTCCTAACGCACCGAGCCGATACTGACTAAAATCGAATTCCAAAAAATCATGCAACAACCGTACCGCCGTAACGCTTGGACATTTCTAACTAGTATCCTATAACAACTCACTCTACAATCATTAAATATTTATATAATCACTCATTAGTTGTTAACTAAACATAAAAACCTCTTTAATCATTCATTAATTATGCTTTTTATACATACGTTTTCTTTTTGTTGGTAAATTAGATATTCTTATTCAACTTATCCTTCAAAAATGTTATTTTTAATAATTGTTTATAATCGTTTATCAGTAAATTATATAGTTGTTTTAGTTTTTTTAAATACCAATTTTAAGGTAAGCTCTATATATGTTACTTTTATATAACTTTTTCTTAAAATTTATGTTATAAAAATTTCAGTTCATCATGCATCGACTGACACGAGTGTATTATTATATCATGTGAAAATAAAACTTATTTACTAAATTACTAAATTTCATATATAAATTTAGTAACACTTGACACTCTAATATGGCCATAAAAGTTTTGAATTAAATAATAAATTTTCATAAAAGTTTAGAATTTTAAAAATGGAAAATGATAAATATTATATTACAATTAATGTATCACATTCACGTTATTTCTTTCATTCCTACAATTGATTTGATTGGTTTATTATGGTAATTGGTTTATTACTATTTTTATTTGTTAGGGATCGTGTACTGGATGAATACTAACAGATTTACGCGTGTACCGAATCAAATAGTGTGGAATCCTATTTGATTGGCGATCCAATCAGTGAGAGCGCACGTAGAATCAATTTAGGATTGAATCTAAACGTTAAGAACGATTAGCAATCGATCTACTGTGATCTTTGAAGTTGGAACAGGTTATTAGAGGTCTCTGGACGGCTAGGGTACGTCTGGGTATCAAGATATTCGAAGTGTCTAGTTTTTCCACGATTTAAGTGGTATTTATATATTAAGGTTTCTCAATCGTGCGACTGGACTGTAAGGCCCTGTTCCCGGAGACCTCACAGTGGGTCAATCACAACAGCGAAAACATTAAATATTATAATTATACAAACTTATGCAGCGGAAATAATTTATCAAAAACCATTCATTTCATTTAAAAGACTGTTGTTGAGCAATACATCATCGTTTAACTAATTTCAAAAGAATTGTTTTACTGCATTACAAAACAACAGCAACATAAAATACGAATGGATGTCAGTCTTTCCCTACCGAGTAGCTTCACCTCGTGCCATCCTCAGCAATAATTACCTGCCAACTGAAAATGTATAAAAGTCAGCGTTGCTAAGTAAGTTCTAGTTTTAAAAGTAATAAAATACTTTCAGTATGTTGTATAAGAAAATACTCTTTCTATGAAATACAACTCTTTACTTTGTATGCAAGCACGCATTAACTATATGAACAAATACTATTCGTTCTCTTTACTGTATGCCTTGTATGTTCTGTAATCTTTTATCTTTATCTTTCACTTTCTGTATGGACCAATGAGCAATACCCCATACTGTATGTGCGGTGGAAAACAGGTGATGGGCCATCTATATCCCTCAAAAGGGTCCTGTTTACTGTATTCAAGGCCGACCCAATCATCCAGGACACACTGCAAAGGTCCTGCCAATCTTAATTGACTGGCCCCGTGTGCATTGTAGGGTAGCTAACCCGCAACGCGGTCGAGCTAACGACAACATGGTCGTGTAACTCCTGTAAGCTTGCAAGACTTGTTAACATTTTATTAATGTTCCACTTCACTTCTTTATTGCTCTTTCTCTTTATTATTACAATATACTTTACATTACGATAATAAACATACCATGTAAAGTCACACACTATAAGTAATAATAATAGCAATAATAATAAAGAACAATCATAAGGCAATCATAATCATGCATGAAACTCATCATTGATAAGCCCTAGTCAAACCTCAGTCAAAATCCTAAAAGCACAAACTCCCAAAATTCTGTAATAATTTCTAAGTGTTTAGGCGCTTTGACACTATTTGGGCGCATGAGCTCTGTTTGGGCGTTTCATCACTATGTAGGCGCATCAGCCAACACTTAATCATTTTAACACTTAGGCGCATGAACTATTCAGGCGCATGGACTATTCAGGCGTATGAACACTTAGGCGCATGGGTTATTCGGACGCATGGACACTTAGGCGCATGGGCCACTTGGGCGCATGGGCACTATTCGGGCGCATGGGCCTACACTTAGTCGTCCGGCTAATATTTCTAGGCGCATGGACCTTCTGTGTAACATGTTTCTAGGATGATTTCGAACCCATTCATCATACCTATTTGTTCTAAGCTTACCAGGGCTATTCTAAACATGAACAACCTGTAAGCATTCAAGAATTATCATCCAAACATGCATAATACATACGGGTATACATACATAAACATTGTAAAATCAATTTAATACATTTTCAGCCCCAAGAGAGTTTAAAACAAGTAAAAACCGGGGTCTAGAACTCACATGGTGCAACTTGGGTGTTTCTTCCTTCTAACCCTTTTGCAACTAAGTTCAAACACCTAAAAACCCAACCAAACACACACACCTGAGCACATACACAAACTCATAAGCACAAAAACATATAATCAGGATAAAACCCGTCATAAATGCTTAAAAACCTTGAATTCTTACCTTGAATTCACTTTCTCTTTTTCTTCTATTCTTCAACCGAGAGTTCTGCTCTCTTCCTTTCTCTCTCTCTCTCTAAAACCGAAGTGAAAGTGATGTAAAAAGAAGGTGGGCGGCCATGCCCACCTTTACACAAACTTTTCAAAGATTTTGTCCTTTTGGACACTTTTAGTCCCTCCACTTGGACTTTATTGCTTTTCTTTCTTTTATTCTTTATTTCTTGTCTTTTTTTAAAATAACCGGGTGTTACAAGTCCACCCCCCTTATATAGGTTTCGTCCCCGAAACCTATTATTCCTCAAACAGATGAGGATAATGCTACCTCATCTCCTCCTCACTTTCCCATGTAGATTCGGATCCCTTCCTGTGCTTCCACTGTACATGCACAAGAGAAACTACTTTATTCCTCAGTCTCTTCTCCTTATGATCGATGATTGTCACTGGTTGCTCCACATAATTGAGCCTTTCGTCTACTTCGATATCCTCTAGTGGAACAATCATGTCTTCATCAGCTAAACACTTTCTCAGATGAGATACATGGAATGTCGGGTGAATCCCACTTAACTCATCTGGTAACTCCAACCTATAGGCCACCTCTCCTACTCGAGCAATAATTCGAAAATGGTCTATATATCTTGGGCTCAACTTGCCCCGCTTCCTGAATCGGATAATACCCTTCCAAGGTGAGACCTTCAACATAACCCGGTCACCCACCAGGAACTCGATCGGTCTGCGTCGTTTATCGGCATACGACTTCTGCCTATCTTTAGCTGGCTTCATGAAGGCTTTAATCTTCTCAAGCTTCTCAGTCGTAGCCTTAATTACCTCGATGCTCCCTAATTCCTTTTGACCAATATCACCCCAACAAACGGGTGTTCTGCATCTCCTACCGTATAGCATCTCATATGGTGGCATGCTTATGTTGGCATGATAGTTGTTGTTGTATGAGAATTCAGCTAACGGTAAGTGGTCATCCCAGCTTCCCCCAAAATCAATTACGCGTGCCCGAAGCATGTCTTCCAATGTCTGAATGGTCCTTTCTGACTAACCATCAGTTTGGGGATGATAAGCCGTGCTAATATGTAACCTCGTCCCCATGGCGTCGTGGAATTTCTTCCAACATTAGAGGTAAACCGAGTTTCATGATCAGACACAATAGATACCGGCACACCGTGACGAGTTACAATTTCCTTGATGAATAGATCTGTCAACCACTCAGATGAATATGTCTCGTGGATCGGTAGGAAGTGAGCATTTTTTGTCAGACGGTCGACAATCACCCATATGGCATCGTACCCTTTCGAGTACGTGGCAACTTTGTTATGAAATCCATGGTGATGTGCTCCCATTTCCATTCCTGTATATCTAAAGGTTGGATGTTCCCATACGGCTTCTGATGTTCGGCCTTCACCTATAAGCAAGTAAGGCACTTACTCACATACTCCACCACATCACGCTTCATACCCGGCCACCAATAATCTTTCTTCATATCTTGATACATTTTTGTGGCACCAGGATGAATGGAGTATCGAGTCTTGTGAGCTTCATTCATAATCCTCACACGTAGATCCCCAAAACAAGGAATCCACACCCGTCCAAATGGAGTTTTAACACCAAGTGTGTTTTCACCCAATTCCCCAACCAGACCTCTTATCCTTTCAGAGTTAAGATGATATTCTTTATGTGCCTCATCTTGAAACTCTTTGACTTGCTTCATCACATCAGAGGTCATGATCAGTTGATATGCTTTCACCCGAATTGGCTCGGGCCTCTCCTTTCGGCTAAGAGCATCAGCCACCACGTTGGCTTTGCCCGGATGATAGTGGATCTCACAATCATAATTTTTTATGAGCTCCAACCAGCTCCTCTGCCTCATGTTCAGATCTTTTTGCTCGAAGAAGTACTTCAAGCTCTTGTGGTCAGTGAAAATGGTGCCCTTCGTCCCGTAGAGATAGTGCCTCCAAATCTTCAATGCAAAGACCACGACTGCTAGCTCCAAGTCATGAGTGGGATAATTGACCTCGTGAACTTTCAACTGTCGGGATGCATAGGCTATAACCTTCCATCTCTGCATTAATACGCACCCCAACCCTGAGTAGGAAGCATCTGAATAAACCACCAAATCCTCGCTTCCTTTGGTAATGACAGAACAGGAGCTCGAGTCAACATTGCCTTTAACTCCTCGAATGCTTGCTCTTGAGCTTGACCCCATATAAACTTTACATCCTTTCGGGTCAACTTGGTTAGTGGAGAAGTGATCTTGGAAAAGTCCTGAATGAACCTTCGATAATATCCCGCCAACCCCAAGAAGCTACGAATCTCGGATGGCGTCTTCGGTGACTTCCATTGCATCACTGCCTCCACCTTAGCAGGGTCTACCATAATCCCCTCGGGATTTACCACGTGACCTAAGAATTGAACTTCACGCAACCAGAACGCAGACTTGGGGAATTTGGCATACAACTTCTCCCTTCTTAAGGTCTCCAACACCTCCCGGATGTGTCTAGCATGCTCTTCTTTGCTCTTCGAGTAGATCAGGATATCATCAATGAACACAATCACTGATCTATCCAACATCGGCCAACACACTCTATTCATCAAGTCCATAAAAGCAGCTGGCGCATTGGTCAGACCAAATGACATAATGAGGAATTCATAGTGACCGTAGCGCATGCGAAAAGCTGTTTTAGGAATATCCTGCTCCTTCACCTTCAACTGATGGTAACTAGATCGAAAGATCTATCCTTGAAAACCAATTGGCACCTTGAAGCTGATCAAACAAATCATCAATCCTCGGTAAGGGGTATCGGTTCTTCACTGTCAGCTTGTTCAGCTCACGGTAGTCGATGCACATCCTCATACTATCGTCTTTCTTCTTCACAAACAGGACCGGAGCACCCCAGGGAGAGATACTCAGTCTAATGAACCCCTTATCAAGTAGCTCTTGCAACTGCTCCATCAGCTCTTTCATTTCTATCAGAGCTAACCGATACGGTGCTTTGGCAACGGGTTGAGCACCGGGTATCAAATCAATTTGGAACTCAATCTCGCGATCTAGTGGCACGCCAGGTAAGTCTTTCGGAAATACGTCCGGAAAGTCGCACACCACTGGTACCTCAGATAATGGCGGCACCGATGCATCCACATCTTTTACATAGGTCAAGTAGGCACTACATCCACGTTTCATGCACTTTCCCGTCACCACCATCGAAACCATCTTCGGGATCGTAGTAACGCGATCTCCATAAATCATAACCAAACTCCCATCGGACGCAACTAATCAAATCATCTTTTTGCGACATACGATGTTTGCTTCATAGGTTGCTAGCCAGTCCATCCCTAGTACTACATCAAATCCACCTAGGGGCACCACGTGTAACCTAGCAGCAAACCTATGACCATCTAATTCTATAGCACAATCCTCTATCACATTAGTAATTCTAGTGGACTTACCAATAGCAGTTTCTACATCGAACAGTTCACAGACAATTCTACTACTAACAGGCAACTTAGCACAGAAAGCAGCAGAGATAAAACTTTTTACTAGCATCAGAATCAAATAACACCGAGGCTAAAGTTTGGTTTACTAGTAACGTACCTAACACAACATCAGGGTCTGTCCTAGCTTCCTCCGACCTTCTTCACTCCCGAACCTTCTGCCCTCGGCTTCTTGCAGTCCCTACTCACGTGACCTTCTTCACCATAAAAATAACAGCTCCCCATACCGCAGTTCTTCACCACATGTCCGGTCCTTCCACAACGGAAATAGACATTGCTCCCCAATCTACATTCCCCGGGGTGCCTGCGTCCGCACTTGTCACACCTTTTCGACCTCGCAATTCTAGTCGTCATCATTGCGCCAAAACTCTCGT
This sequence comes from Flaveria trinervia, assembly GCA_025506515.1. Lineage (NCBI taxonomy): Eukaryota > Viridiplantae > Streptophyta > Magnoliopsida > Asterales > Asteraceae > Flaveria > Flaveria trinervia. The sequence continues at coordinate 16,490,775 of CM046442.1, read as the reverse complement.
CCCTTGGCTTCTTACAGTCTCTAGCGATGTGGCCAGGCTTACCACACCTGAAGCATACATTCATTCCCATCCTGCACTCACCGGTATGCTCCCTTCCACATCTGCCACACTTCCTTGTCTCCGCACCGGATGAAGCTACACGCCGGTTATCCATCCTGGCAACCTTTTTATATGGGGTGTAACCCCCACGTTCAACCCGTTTTCCGTTGCAGTTCTTGTCATTGCTACCCTTCTTGTTCACTTCAATCACGGTTGTCTCCTTCACCGCCCTAATTGTCTCAATCACCATACACGGGCGAATTGCCTGCATGGCCCGTTGAACTCCCTCGACAACAGCCTTTTACAATATGGTCCTTAGACTAGCACTATCATCACCGGCTTCCGGGTGATGGATCTCGGACTCTTTGAGTGCTACCTCCGCAGCCCTAGCCATACTTCTTATGACACGCGGTCCAGCACCACGTCCACCACACCTTCACCTGACGAAACCTTCGAAGGTCTATCACCGACCATCCTCTAACACGCTATAAGAATCAAACACTAACGCGATCATTCAAGGGAATAGCTTAGTTTATGTCAAGTATAGTAAGTCCCTAATTACAGTGGCCAATTTTGATTAACCACTTACTTTACTCTTCATACCCCAAGCATTTCCTATCCTGACCTAATTAGTATCTAAATCTACTAAGAGCACATAAATCAAATAGCATGCGCATAATACCGGTTATCAATAAGAAAAGACATACCTGATGGCACGTAGCTACTCGGGCTGACATCCCTCCATTTGTCCCATTTTCAGTTTAAGTTTAGATTTTAAAATTTTTATTTAACCTAACTCTCTTGTAAGGCCTCGTTCCTGGAGACCTCACAGTGGGTCAATCACAACAGCTAAAACATTAAACATTATAATTATACAAACTTATACAGCGGAAATAATTTATCAAAAACCATTCATTTCATTTAAAAGACTATTGTTGAGTAATACATCATCGTTTAACTGATTTCAAAAGAATTGTTTTATTGCATTACAAAACAACAATAACATAAAATACGAATGGATGTCAGTCTTTTCCTGCCGAGTAGCTTCACCCTCGTGCCATCCTCAGCAATAATTACCTGCCAACTAAAAATGTATAAAAGTCAGCGTTGCTGAGTAAGTTCTAGTTTTAGAAGTAATAAAATACTTTCTGTATGTTGTATAAGAAAATACTCTTTCTATGAAATACAACTTTTTACTTTGTATGCGAGCACGCATTAACTAAATGAACAAATACTATTCGTTCTCTTTACTGTACGCCTTGTATGTTCTGTAATCTTTTATCTTTATCTTTCACTTTCTGTATGGACCAATGAGCAATACCCCATACTGTATGCGCGGTGGAAAATGGGTGATGGGCCATCTATATCCCTCAAAAGGGTTCTGTTTACTGTACTCAAGGCCGACCCAATCATCCAGGACACGCTGCAAAGGTCCTGCCAATCTTAATTGATTGGCCCCGTGTGCATTGTAGGGTAGCTAACCCGCAACACGGTCGAGCTAACGACAACATGGTCGTGTAACTCCTGTAAGCTTGCAAGACTTGTTAACATTTTAGTAATGTTCCACTTCACTTCTTTATTGCTCTTTCTCTTTATTATTACGATATACTTTATGTTACGATAATAAACATACCACGTAAAGTCACACACTATAAGTAATAATAATAATAGCAATAATAATAAAGAACAATCATAAGGCAATCATAATCATGTATGAAACTCATCATTAATAAGCCCTAGTCAAACCTCGGTCAAAATCCTAAAAGCACAAACTCCCAAAAATTCTATAATAATTTCTAAGTGTTTAGGCGCTTTGACACTATTTGGGCGCATGAGCCCTGTTTGGGCATTTCATCACTATGTAGGTGCATCAGCCAACACTTAATCATTTTAACACTTAGGCGCATGAACTATTCAGGCGCATGGACTATTCAAGCATATGAACACTTAGGCGCATGGGTTATTCGGACGCATGGACACTCAGGCGCATGGGCCACTTGGGCGCATGGGCCACTTGGGCGCATGGGCACTATTCGGGCGCATGGGCCTACACTTAGTCGTCCGGCTAATATTTCTAGGCGCATGGACCTTCTGTGTAACATGTTTCTAGGATGATTTCGAACCCATTCATCATACCTATTTGTTCTAAGCTTACCAGGGCTATTCTAAACATGAAAAACCTATAAGCATTCAAGAATTATCATCCAAACATGCATAATACATACGGGTATACATACATAAACATTGTAAAATCAATTTAATACATTTTCAGCCCTAAAGAGAGTTTAAAACAAGTAAAAACCTGTTGGACCAAAAGAACCAATGAGCCGGATCAGAAAAACCTTTAAGTCCCACAGACGTCACAACAACTACTGAAGACCACAACAGCTGATTACAAAGTCTGAAGACAAAGTCTGAAGACAAGTGCTAAAGACAAAGTCTGAAGACAAGTGCTGAAGACAAAGTCTGAAGACAAGTGCTGAAGACAAAGTCTGAAGACAAGTGCTGAGGACAAAGTCTGAAGACAAGTACTGAAGACAAAGTCTGAAGACAAGTGCTGAAGACAAAGTCTGAAGACACAAGTGCTGAAGACAAAGTCTGAAGACACAAGTGTTGAAGACCAAAGTATCAGACGTTGTCACAACAGCTGAAGAGGTCTTCTTCAGTAGTTGTGACGGTTTACCTTTCAGTAGTTTTATGTTTTTCAGTAGTTTTGTAAAACGACTGAAGAGCTTGTTCTTCAGTCGTTGTAGTTTCAGTAGTTTCTTATCAGTAGTTTTATATTTTGTACTTAACACTCTGATATGTTCTCAGTAGTTGTGAACATTTCAGTAGTTTGTTAAGAGTTAGTTATTTTTGTACTAGATCTGCTAGTTGTCATTTTCCCGTGATAACAGCAGCGATTGCACTCTATATAAGGAGTGTCAACCTATTGTAAAAGTGAATGATTCGATCAGAAATATTCAATATTATAGAAACATTCCCTGTTACAGAAATATATTCTCTCGTTATAACCGTATTTGTTCTTGCTACAATTTTTCTAATTCTTGTTCTTATTCCGCTGCGTTACGCTCTTATACATCAAACTTGTGATCACTGATCCTGACAAATGGTATCAGAGCTTGGTTAATCATTGATCGATCTAATAATTGATCATTGAAACTGCTATTCAAGATCCAAGTTTGATTGAATTAGCATTTTTGTGTTTTGCAAGAAACGGTTATAGAGATTGAATTTTCTGTGTTTCTGGTCATTCATCCTGAGATTTTCTCTTGGTTTTCATTGAGTCTGTTGTGGTCTGTGTAAAAAATTTTAAAAGCTTGAATTAAATTGTATTTGGACTGAAAATGACTACTCCTTCCAATGATCCTCACAATACTGGTTCCTCAACCAAGCCTCCAATGCTGGTTAGGAATGAGTATAACATATGGCAACGACGAATGCTCCATCACCTGTCTGTTAACAGCGCAGGTTGTTGGACATCAGTGGTACATGGTCCACACAAGCCTATGGTGAATAACTCGGAAACCAATCAAATGGTTTCAAAGAGGAGGGAGCAATACTCAGATGAGGATAAGAAATTGTTTGAGATTGATGCAAAAGCCCATGGAATTCTGGCCATGGCACTGCCCAATGAAATCTATTCTAGGCTAATGCATCATGAAACTGCCCATGACCTCTGGAATGCCTTGAAAGAACAATTTGAAGGAACAGATGAGGTTTTGGCAAATAATAGAGAAATTCTTGCCCAACAATATGAGACATTCTCTCATAGAAAGGGTGAGACACTGACTCAACAGTTTGAGCGGTTCTCTTGTTTGATCTCTGAATTAAAAATGGCCAAACATGAGTACACCAATATCCAGATGAATAACAGATTTCTCAGATCACTGCCTGAGAGATGGGACACATATACTATTGTCCTACGCTCCAGTGCAAATTTGGACAAACTATCTCTCACCCAACTCCATGGGAAATTGCTCACATTTGAGAGAGAGATAGAACAGAAATGAAAACTGTCTTTATCTGGAAAGCTCACTGAAGATTTTGTACCAGGAAACACTGCCTTGGTTGGTCATGAGTCAGAATATGCTTCATCTGAATGCTAGTATGATGAGCATATTGATTTCTCCTCAAACACTTCTGATTCTGCGTTTGTGAGTGTTGATAGTTAGTTTACTGGGTGTAATAATGACAATCTATGCTTCATCATGGATGATCTCAAGGGGATTGCTGATGATGACTTAGAAGAGATGGATATTTTGAGCCAAATGGCCTTGATAAATATCAGATCTCAGAAGTTCTACAAATGAACTGGAAGAAAGTTCCCAGGACTCTCTGGCAAAACCAAAGTTGGTTTTGACAAGAGTAAGTTGAAGTGTCACAAATGCCACAGGCTTGGACACTTTGCTAGAGAATACAGATCATCTGGATCTAATTCCTCTGCACCTTTTGTGACTTTCCCTGGCAATATTCAACAACACAGAGGGCAACATCCTGTCAATTCTAGTCATCATTCTCAACCACAATCTCCTGCATATTTTGTTCATCAGGGTCAAATGCCATATCCTTACCCTTGTTATTACATGCCACAGTCAAATCAAGCTCAAGTTCCTATAGTACCACAACCTCATGCACTACCAGAACCTCAACCATCTCAATCTCATCAACCTCCTCAACCTCAACAACACAGCTTCTTCACCCCTGGAGTTGTTGACTGGAGCAGTTTACCGGATGACATGTCTGGTCATGAACAACTGTTCACAGGTGCTGGTCAACATGGTGGTGATAGTTCTTTTGGGAATCTGGCTCTCATGGCCCTGGAGTCTACTGAGGGTTCCTACTCAAATGCATCATCTTCACAGGTAACTCAGGTATCTTCAGAGGCTAAAGCCAAGTTATGTTTTGAATCATGCATTGCTGCTTTTGTCTCCATTAGAGAGGCAAATGTAGCATTAATAAATCAAAAACTTGAGTTTGAGAAAACCATTTCCAAAAGAAAAGCTGAGTTTGAGTCTGCTCTTAATAGTAAAAATGATGAGATTTATAAGCTTAAATGCCAATTAAATGATGAAAAGGCTAAGCTAGAAGTTATTTTGGAAGACCAGAGAAGTCTCAAAGAAACCCTTGCAGTCACCCAAGTAGAGTGTGATCGATGGGTACAATCATGCAAAGGTTTTGAAATGCTTCTTAATAAGCAATCTGCTTCCAATGTGAAGTTTGGTATTGGTTATAATCACACTGCTCCTCCTACAGATTTTGCTTCAAGAGCATAAGTGAAATCTGATGGAGAAAGCAATAACCAATCCACCTCATCATGTGATTCACTTTTTGATAGAGCATCATCAAAAGTTGAAGTCAACACTAAGCCCTCTCTGAACCCATCAGCTGATGTTGATGGTTCCACTGCTGACACTCACATGATCAACGAGATGATCAACTCAGGAGCTATTTCTGGAAGTCCTGAAAGGACTGGAGAGCAAGATTTAGCACCTGAAGTTCAAACTCTAACTACTGTCAGCACTGAAGAGAAGAAAACTGTCAGTAGAAAGAGTTTGAAGACTACTAAAGAGGAAGTCAAGAAAGCAAATAATGCTTCCAAAGTACTGAAGAGCAAGTCTTCAGTAGTTTCATTCTCTTTAGTTGATGATCAACATAAGATGAAGAAGAAACCATGTGAAGTATGTGGTTTGTTCAATCATCTTACAGATGATTGTTGGTACAAAAGGGGATCCAAACTCAAACATAAAGAGGAAAGTAAAGAGAAAATGGTTAAAATGAAAACTGAGTTTGAAGCCACATTTGTACCAGCAACATCAAATCCTGTAACCCTTAAGTCCAAAAAGAAATCCAAAAAGGAAGCGTTTAAACAGGTAACAGCTGAGATTGCTCAAAAGAAGAAGGTGCAACATAGGAACTTATCAAACTCCAATGCCAATGTGTCTGAAGAGCTGAAAGCCTTATCACAAAATCAGACACAGCTGGTTATGATGGTTCAACATCTATTGGGAAGAGTTAGCCAATTAGATGTTCCTATGTTGAAACCACAGAAAAGGAGGTCCAAGCCAAAGGATTCCTTTTCTTCACCAGCTTCTTCCTCTCAGACTGTTGTTTCCAACAAACATGTTAGTTTACCATCCGTTGATGAGAACAGGCCCAAGACCAAAAAGGTTTGGGTCTCAAAATCTAACTAATTTGTTGTATTTTGCAGGGTTCTTCAACATACCTCAGAGGCATCTGGTATGTAGACAGTGGAGGATCTATGCATATGACAGGAAACAAATCACTTCTTAATGACTACTCTCAAGGAAAGAAGGGGTTTGTGTCATTTGGCAATGATGCAAAGGGTTACATCATCGGCAAAGGCTTTGTTTCCAATGGGGAAATAAAGTTTGATGATGTTAACCATGTGGAAAATCTCAAGTACAACCTCTTGAGTGTCAGTCAAATGTGTGACAAAGGACATGTTGCTCTTTTCACCAGTCAGAACTGTCGGATTCTGTCATCCAAAGTTCTAAGTTTGATTGATAAGGTGTTGGATGAACACACTCTCCTAAAGGCCAACAGGACAGGAAGAGTGTATGCCTTAGATCTTTCCAAGAAAATAGATCTCAAAGGCCATCCTTGCCTATTTTCCAAGGCTTCCCCTCAAGAATCTATTCTATGGCATAGAAGGTTGGGTCATGTTAATCTCAAAAACATAAATCAGCTGATAAACCATGGTTTAGTAAGGGGACTGTCTATGAAGGAGTTCAAGAGTGAAGATAACTGCACTGCTTGTTTAAAAGGAAAACAGCACAAAGCTTCATTTCCCTCCATAGAAGAACCTAAGTCCACTGCCTGCTTACAGCTTCTTCACATGGATCTCTTTGGTCCTGTGAGAGTGATGAGTATGGCTAAGAAGAAATACTGTCTGGTAATTGTGGATGATTACTCCAGATTTGTATGGACTTTCTTCTTGCATTCAAAGGATGAGGCTGCGCAGTCCATTATGAACTTTGTGTTACACGTTGAGAAGCAGTATTCCCTACCAGTTAAGTGTGTGAGGAGTGACAATGGTACTGAATTCAGAAACCACACACTTGATGAGTTTTACTTATCAAGGGAATCAAGAGGCAGTATAGCATCCCAAGAACTCCTGAGCAAAATGGAGTATTGGAGAGAAAGAACAGGACCCTTATTGAAGCTGCAAGGTCCATGTTGGCTGATTCTGGACTGCCAATGACTTTTTGGGCTGAAGCTGTCAATACAGCTTGCTATGTACAGAATAGAGTTCTAGTAAATCAGAGGTTGATGAAGACTCCATATGAAGTTCTTCATCATTTGGCCCCTCTAATTTCATTCTTCAGAGCATTTGGGTGTCCTTGTTTCATTCTCAACACACGGGATCAACTCCAAAAATTTGATCCTAAGGTGGATGCAGGGTACTTTGTTGGTTATTCATCAACTTGCAAAGCATACAGAGTCTTCAACTGTAGAACAAAGATGGTTGAAGAGACTCTACATGTTAAGTTTAATGAATCTCCAAAGGACAAGATTCCACAAAGCCCTGTGGAGATATTTGATTTGGACATACTGCAATATGTTCCTTATCAAACTCCTGCTGTTGCTCCTGTCAACAGTTCACCACCTGGTGGTTCTGCTAGTGCTGATGATGATGATGATAGCAGTAGTACTCACCTCTTCAGGTTTAGTGATCAACTGCCTGATTCAGCTAGACCTGATGTTCCTGTAGCTCCAGTAGCACCATCCACAACAAATGCTGATGAGATTTCTTCAAATTCAACTTCCTTTGAATTACCATCCACTGATTGGTTTCAAGGAAATGATTCACCATCACCATCTGTTGCTGCTGAGCCTGCTACAAACACTTGCACAAATCTCATTGTGTATCATGATCTGAAGAATCACCCTACGTCTCAAATCATTGGTGATATCACTGCTGGCGTATCAACAAGAAGTCAATTGTCAATTTCTGCTTCTATGCTCTCTTCATCAGTCAGCAAGAGCCAAAGAATTATCACATTGCTTTAAAGGACAATGGATGGGTTGATGCCATGCAGCTTGAGCTTCTTCAGTTCAAGAAACAACAAGTGTGGGAACTGGTTCCTCTACCTCCAGATTTCAGGCTGCACCTAAGGAGTCTCATTTGATTGCAGTGAAGAGAATCTTTAGATATCTGCAAGGCACTCCATCTCTAGGTTTATGGTATTCTACTAGACATTCTGGTAAATTAGTTGCTTTTTCTGACAGTGACTATGCAGGGTGTAAGTTGACCAGGAAATCAACTTCTGGTGGATGTCAATTCCTAGGCAACTGCTTGATTTCTTGGCAGAGCAAGAAACAGACCTCAGTTGCTACATCAACTGCTGAAGCAGAGTACATTGCCGCTGCAAGCTGTACATCTCAGGTACTCTGGCTTCAAAACCAACTATTGGATTATGGCATAACAGAGACTAAGACCCCATTGTTAATGGACAGCTCTTCAGCTCTTTGTATTGTCAAGAATCCTGTCCAGCACTCTAGGACTAAACATATTGAAATCAGACACCATTTTATTAGAGATTGTTTTGAAAAAGGTCTGATTGATCCAAAATTTGTTCCTAGTGCTGATGAGCTTGCAGACATTTTTACTAAGCCTTTGGATAGTTCAACTTTCCACAACCTGGTGTTAAGGCTTGGTATGCTGCAGCTAGAATAAGTGACAACTACTGATGATCTCAGTTCACAAGTACTGATGATCATTAGTTCATTATTGTCACATATAAGTACTGATGAGTTGTTTTTTCCTCAGTAGTTTTTATAACTACTGAAGGCTACATACCTCACCAGTACTAAAGTACTTTATCTGTTAAAACAACTGATGTAGCTACAACAGCTGATGTAGTCACAACAGCTGTTGTAGCCACAACTACTGATGTCAGAAATGCAGATAAGTACTGATGTCCTATGAAACACCTGAAAAGCAGATGAAAAGTCTGATGAGTAAGTGTTGAGGACAGTGTGAAACAGCTGAAAAGCTATGAATTAACGAAAACAGCTGATGAGTAATTTCTCTTCAGTTGTTTCTACAACTGCTGTTTCCTTCTAAACAACTGAAGCAATACCATGTCTTCAGTAGTTTCACAACTACTGATGACTAACACCAAGTCTTCAGTTGTTTACAACAACTGATGGTAAAACCAAAGTCTTCAGTAGTTTCACAACTACTTGTGACTAATACCAAGTCTTCAGTTGTTTCATCACCTGAAGTCAAAACTGTCTTTAGTAGTTTTATAACTACTGATGACTAAAACTCTCTACCCTCTTTTCTTCAATGGAGACCATGCAACTAAAACCTCGACACAACTGTGTCGCACATCTCACCAAATCGCCATACTGGACCAAGTTTCACAATGCCATTGATTTAATGGTTCAGTCACCCTACAAAACGGCTTTTCTGGTAAATCCCAGCATATATGCCGAATCCCTTACCCAATTCTGGACAAACGTCACTCTGGTCTCTGAGGAGAATGACACAGAGTCTCTTCAATCATTTGTCCATGGCCAAAAAGTGGTCATTACTCCAGACACTCTTCGCCAAACCCTTAATCTGGATGATGCCACTTTCCCAACTGGTTATCCAAAGGGCACAACAGATCAATCATTTGCCCACCATGGATACCAGGGTAACCTGAGTGCATCTATCATACTGAAGAAACATTTCCCGGATGCCGAACGTCTCATATTTCATATGGTAAATGTATGACTTGCCTCCAAGACTTCATCATGGGATCAAATGTCCACAAGGTGGCAACAGGTAATGTACTCCATCCTTGAGCAACAACCTTAAAAATTTTCTGAAATACTATTTTTAGAGCTCAAGGATATGGCCCAAAAACAAACTGCTAACCGTTGGATATTATATCCTCGGTTCATAATGGCCATAATTGAAAACCAGCTTCATGCTGAGGGACTTGTTGGCCTGGGAGTCCCTGCTATGGCTGTACTACCGGAAGTATACTCCCGGCACAACTCTGACCAATCACTGAAAATGGCTGCCAAGCTGCGAAAACCCACACAGCTGGAACCCACAGCCACCACCTTCAAATCCAAAGTCCCCACCAAACCCACTAAAAAGAAGACCAAAAAGGCTACTCAGGGAAATGAGTCCCCTGAGGATGCCCCTGCAACACAAACGCAGGCTATATCCACTGGTTATAACCCCCTAGTGGATATAAGGACTTCACCAGCCACAACCGCTCAGGATTCCTCTCAAAAGAAGCCTGCAGCAACCACAGAAGGGGTACCCACAAATCTGGGATCTTCCTCATTTGAGGAGATTGCCATTAAAGAGCACCATTCTCCCCAGGTGCACACTGCTTTTACCCCATCTCCCCATGCAACCGCCCCCCAAAGTCCAACCATTAACATTGCAAACATGCTGACTCAGCTGCATGCCTCTCCTCCTCCCCAACAACCACCAACAAAGGGGAGAACCATAACTATTGACGACGAGGATCACCATGCTTTTGACAACCCACAGCACCGGGGTTTACACGTTCTATCTCCTGTTGTGGATATGGAGATTAGAACATCTAGTGAGGCTGCCACCTCTTCTGAATCAGCACATGATCAGAATGAGGCCGGTAACATAGCTAAGACCTCACTAGAGGCAACAGTTGATGAAGGACATAGTCCTGAGGCTGGAAGTCCCCAGTTCCAAGAAAAAGGGGCACATGCTAAAACTGGTCTACACCCAGTGCATGTACATCCTGCTACAAGTAGGAGGTCAGGTGATTCAACATCTGCTGATGATGACCTGGGCTTCTTTTATGATGTTCTGGCCCAGAACACAATTCTTGAGGAAGAAGTCAGTAGACTACAAAGACTACTTGACCAATCCTCTCAAGAAGCAAGTCCATCTGCCACCAACATAAACCCACAGATGGCACCTTCACCTGAAGGTCTCCCATACACTCAGCCACTCAAAACTTCCAAGCCACCAGCTTTCGTTTCTGGCACTGCTTCTCAGGGACAGAACCCCTCTGAGCAAACCATGGATGAGAGGCTTCCCTCAATCATACAACCCCTGGTGGAGGAGATTGTGAGCACAAGGCTTTCTGCTACTCAAACCCTTGCAACCAATGCAACCAAAAAGGGGGAGAGTCAGTCAGTGAAAGCAAAGGGGAAGAGCAAACTGAAAGAAAAGGAAACTGAGAAGGAAGAGGAGTCTGTGAAGGGAACCGAAAATGATCAAGTGGGTGAAAGTCACAAAGACTCTCATGTCACATATAAGAAGAGGAAGGGTGAAGGAAAAGAGAAAGAACTCCAACTCGATGAGATGATCAAAATGGCAGATGCTACACATAGTAAATCAATGGATGCCATTATTGATTAACTGTATAGACAAGGTTCGATACTGCACAGCTTGACTCAGAGATCAGGAGACTTGAAGTTGAAGAAATTAACTCAAGATAGGCAAGTTATGATGCTTTAGAAAAAGAGAGACTAGAGATCATGATCAGATTCATTGCAAAATATCTTGGGAGATCATTGATCGAGATTAAATCATGGACCAGGGACAGTATCTTGGCCATAACCTCCAAGATCTGTTCGTCTGAAGCATATACTAAAGGTTTAGTAGTCGAAGCTTTGAATAAAGCAGGAGTAGGGAGCAGGACTGAGCTAGCCAAACACTCAAAAGCCACACTCACCTCTAAAATGCTAATTCAGCCTGTCAACATTCCCTCTCCAAAACAACCATAACCACAACCCACAAAACCAACTCCCTTACCCTCTAAACCAACAGCCGATGATGCACCCAAGAAGAAGAAGAGAAGGGTGTTGAGGCTAGAAGAAGAAGAAGAAGAGGATGATGTGGAAGAAATAGGCTGCCTCTGTCTGCAGTCCTAACATTGCCTAAAGCCAAACCCATGCCCATCACTCCTACCTCACAGATGGAAACTGTGAGAGTAAAGATTGAAGAAGAGCAGCAGCAAAGGCTTCATGATGATGAGATGTTGAAAAGCATCGACAAAACTTATGCTGCTTCTTCATCAATAATTAGTATGAAGAAAGAAGCTCTGAGGTTGTACACCCTTGCCAACACATTTCAATATCAGAAGGAAAAGGTGAGAGTATGGCCTGATCCAAGGGTGGCTCACAGGATTGTAAAGAAAGACATTCCTTCGAGATACAAGGGCCAAGTAAAAAGGATCGTAGATGAAGAGATCACAGTGGTCCTTGTAGTATCACCCTGGGAGATTGTAGAAGATTTCAAGAAGGCCTATGAGACTAAACAGCCACCCCAAAAGATGTTAGAGAATAGAGTTATTAAAAAGGGGTTAGTCTACAAGAGGCTTGAGAACTTCAAACAAAATGAGCTCAGTCTGTTACTTGAAGGGACTCATCCTGATGAGTTTGCATACAGACAGATTACAACAGTTGAGCTCAAAAATGGCAAACAGGCCAAGTACATCTCAGAGCTGTATGGGTGTGAAGGATTGTTTGATGGTGAAGCTGAGAACCTGGCTATGGAAGAACAAATTATGTTTCTCAGAGCATACACCAGAGAATCCTACAGGCTTATACATGGGAAGTGAGTCTCATGGATGGGGGAACAGCTCAGTGTCCAATTCCCCAATACAGAGCTCCCATCCATACATTGCCAACCAAATCATTAGAGACTCATTCCTAGGCTAGTGCTTATATGGGTCATCTTCTCAACTGATCAAGAAGGAAAAAGACCAACCATTCTGCCAACAATAAGTGGGACCTCAATAAAGTTAAAGGTTTTGGCTGCATTGGTTCAGGGGGAGTTTGTTGGACCAAAAGAACCAATGAGCCGGATCAGAAAAACCTTTAAGTCCCACAGATGTCACAACAACTACTGAAGACCACAACAACTGAAGACAACAGCTGATTACAAAGTCTGAAGACAAAGTCTGAAGACAAGTGCTGAAGACAAAGTCTGAAGACAAGTGCTGAAGACAAAGTCTGAAGACAAGTGCTGAAGACAAAGTCTGAAGACAAGTACTGAAGACAAAGTCTGAAGACAAGTGCTGAAGACAAAGTCTGAAGACACAAGTGCTGAAGACAAAGTCTGAAGACACAAGTGCTGAAGACCAAAGTATCAGACGTTGTCACAACAACTGAAGAGGCCTTCTTCAGTAGTTGTGACGGTTTACCTTTCAGTAGTTTTATGTTTTGCAGTAGTTTTGTAAAACGACTGAAGAGCTTGTTCTTCAGTCGTTGTAGTTTCAGTAGTTTCTTATCAGTAGTTTTATATTTTGTACTTAATACTCTGATATGTTCTCAGTAGTTGTGAACATTTCAGTAGTTTGTTAAGAGTTAGTTATTTTTGTACTAGATCTGCTAGTTGTCACTTTCCGTGATAACAGCAGCGATTGCACTCTATATAAGGAGTGTCAGCCTATTGTAAAAGTGAATGATTCGATCAGAAATATTCAATATTATAGAAACATTCCTTGTTACAGAATATATTCTCTCGTTATAACCATATTTGTTCTTGCTACAATTTGTCTAATTCTTGTTCTTATTCCGCTGCGTTACGCTCTAATACATCAAACTTGTGATCACTGATCCTGAGAAAACCGGGGTCTAGAACTCACCTGGTGCAACTTGGGTGTTTCTTCCTTCTAACCCTTTTGCAACTGAGTTCAAACACCTAAAAACCCTACCAAACACACACACCCAAGCACATACATAAACACATAAGCACAAAAACATATACCGGGATAAACCTGTCATAAATGCTTAAAAATCTTGAATTATTACCTTGAATTCACTTTCTCTTCTTCTATTCTTCAACCGAGAGTTCTGCTCTCTTCTTTTCTCTTTCTTTCTAAAACCGAAGTGAAAGTGATGTGAAAAGAGGGTGGGCGGCCATGCCCACCTTTACACAAACTTTTCAAAGATTTTGTCCTTTTGTACACTTTTAGTCCCTCCACTTGGACGTTATTGCTTTTCTTTCTTTTATTCTTCTTTTCTTGTTTTTTTAAAATAACCGCGTGTTACATGGACCATTTGCATGGTTCAGTCGTGCGATTGAGTCATGCAGTTGATCCATTCGCACGACTGAGTGTTTAGTCGTGCGACTGAGTCAATCTTATGTTTCAATCATGCGACTGATCCAGTCTCCTGGTTCATTCGTACGACTGGTTCATTAGCATGAAGTTGTTCATGCGTATGGTCCATTAGCATGGGCCAATCGCATGAGAACTTCACATGATTAAGTTTAAATATGTTTCATAGTCATTAATTGATTTAGATAGTATTCAAACAACCATAAGCTATATAGTTAAGTCAATAAGTGTTATTACATACCAACTAATGAAATATTCAACATTAAGCACAACCACATATTGTATTCATAAACTACCCGTACAATTACATATGTGTAAGACAATACAAAGATATTACATTAAGTTCAGAAACTAGGGACACATGTATCTACAAACTCCCCCTTGGACCTAGTTTCGTCTAATGTCTTACATCCTTCATGAGTTCCTCAAACTTCTTGTACTTCTTTTCTCTAGTGACTCCGGTGTGTATCTCAAAAGCAAAACAAAGTCTTATAACGTTCTGAAATTGTAGAGCTTGTACAATATCTTGAGAGTCATAGAATAATGCCACTTGTACAATGTATAAACATCATCTACAGACAAGTTTGTAAGCCACATTAGGTCGAACACCCTTATGGTTTCCACAACACCATTCTTATTCAAAACTATGACTGCCTCTTCTGTCCTCCAATCATAGTACCACCATTTGAAGTGTGGAGTGAAGTTCTATGGCATCTCCCGTAGAGGGATCTTTGACATTGTGCGCGGAGGACTCCACTTCAGCACTATTTTCGGTTTTCCAGTTATGGGATCAACCTCAGACCGTCCGAGATACCTCGTTGGCTGTTGAGGTTTGAAGTTGACCCATCTGGTGTGGTACTCTCTTTTAAGAGCAGTCTCAAATCAGCCTGACATTTTTCATGGGTCAACATATAGCAATTTTAACTTTGCTAACTGGTTTAGCTCAAATCCAGGAAGAGTCTTCAGGTCATGTGGGAACCTGAAGTACTCAATCCCTTTCTCACGTTTAACTGCATAAACATTGAGATCTTCAAAATACGCCCATGCTATGATTCTGCCTGACACTTTTTGATGTTTCTTCACTTTGTACAGCTTGGTATAGGCAGTTGACGTTGAAGCATTGCGTTGGGCTCATATTTCTTCAAAGCATGCAGCCCACTCAGCCTTTCTGATATTAACTTCAGCTTCCGAGGCTTGAGCTGTATCTTCTTTCTTGTCTGACTCTTCTTCCATTCTATCCAGAGTCTCAAAAGTTTCACTGACAAGGTTGTCTCCTAGATTGGGAACAACATTACCTTCAATGTCAGTGTACTCTGGATAGTGTTGGTCTGTGACATCTTCTATCTCGATTTCATCAACATCGTTGAGCTCGTCGTCACTTTCCACTTGGACTGTTGGAGCATCTTTCATGATCTCATCTGGATTTAGTCGGAATATTTCTGCCAGTTGCTCGTCTGTGAGATCATGAATTATCTCTACTTCTTCAGGAGTGTAATTCACTAATCTCATGACTACACCCTACAGATCAAGAATCATCGTGAGTTGAGTCTTGATCTGTTAGAGGGGAGCAATATCATATTCATCTCTCTGGTAGTTTGGATCTGCTTAATTTAAAACATGTAACACATCAACCATTAGTCAACAATCAAAGCAGTAAATATAAATATTAAATATAAACATTCATTACATTAATTTGATACAAGATTCAGATACATATGATTTAAATAACATAAAAACCTAAGTATTACTCTTGTCTTGTATCATGTGCTCTCTGCTGACGGGCTGAAGTGGAGGCACCTTGGTCTTGAGCTCTTTTTGTCCTCCTTTCACTCGCAAATGTGGCACCCGCAGCAGATGTATCCTCATCATCATCATCATCAACATCATCATCAGCATCATCACCAGCATCAGTATCATCTCCTTGCTTATCACCACCATCATCATCATCATCACTGTCATCATCATCACCATCATCTCCATCCCCCCCCTTTGATCTTTAGTGGCTCCTCTTTAGATCCTTTGAGCCTCAGCATGATTGTCTTGTTGGTAGTCTCCAACTCCTCTATCCTTTTGGCTGATTGGGCATGTTGCTCTTGGAGTTGGGACATCTCTGAGCTCTGTGCAGCAATCTGCTATGCCTCCTGCTCAATCAATTGAGCCTGCTGAGATATCTACTGAGATTGTGCACCAGTAAGATCTACTAGCTGACAAATCTAGGCAGTCTTCTCGTCGTTGGCTGCCAACAGCTGCAGCACCATACGGTTAAGTGCCGAGAGTTGTTCCTCTACCCCACTAGGAGGTAGAGAGGGTCTAGATGGATAGGAAGGGTAAGATGACGGTCCTGCATGATGGCTAGTGGTGGTGGTGGTGGCAGTGGTGAAGATTAGGGGTGGTATAGATGAAGGTGGTGGTGGAATGGTGAAGATTGGGGGTGGTATAGATGAAGGTGGTGGTGGAGTGGTGAGGATTGGGGGTGGTATAGATGAAGGTGGTGGTGGAGAGGTTGTGGTAGTGCTGTGTGAGGTGGTAGATAATATGGTGGATGGGATGGTGGTAGTGGGTGGAGTGGTGGAAGTGGTGGTAGTAGAGGTGGTGGTGATGAAGATCATCCTCCTCTTCTTCTTCTTCAACCTGTGGGGCTGAGCCATCCTTTTCTTCCTCGATCCCCTTGAGGAGGATGCTCCCCCTGGAACGCTGCTGGACTGATCGGTAGTATACGTAGAATCAGTGTCAGCCTCCCCCGACTCTCCAGGGCGTCCTCCAACCTCCTAAATACCTCGGTCGGTGGCAATCACCAGGCTCCCCACAGTACGGCTTAGGGGCTCCTCGTTCGTCTCCTCCTCATCATCAAGACGAAAGTCCTAATGGAACCCTGCAGCCTCTGCTCCACCTTGGGTGGATGCTAGAGATGCTATATCAGCAGTGGGGGCCCTCAGTTAAGTGGGCCCTGCATTTCTACCATCATCGCTGTCGTCGTCGTCGGAGTTGTCTTCAGGTAGCTCTAGCTACTCGACATCCGAATCACTGTCTACATGACGCAATTTACGCCTCCCAGGCGCCATGTAGTCCCCTTGGCCAGATGGCCTATGAGTCTCTTTACCGGGGGCTTGACCTGCTTTCCCCGATAAACCTTCATACGACCTAGGGTCGTATCATCCATAATCTCCAATGCCACAGCATCGTGGCTCTTTTTTGGCAGTGTGGGCAGCTTCTCATCAAGATCATCTGTAAGAACTAGGGTACATACAGAAACCCTCTTTGCCCTTCGCCTCCAAGTTCTCTATCAAATAAGAGAAGATCATGCTAGAGAAGTTGAAAGGGTGGTTCAGCACCAGTGCCATGTAGGCATTTTGAATCTGGTCTCATAGGTCATCGAACCCACCCCTTCACGACGCAAGGCGCTTGAGGATGACGTGTGCCAAGTACTTGTACTGGGGACACAGGTTGCTCTTGTTGAGCACACCTGTGTTTATATCCCCAGCGTACTTCATCCTCATGAAGCACCCTTTCATCGTCAGTGGGTGAAGTCTGGTGGGGTGGTCTGTATCATCTCCCAACCCAAGTACACGCTGAATGTCCTCAGCAGTGATCTCTATATCGATCCCAAAGACGGAGCTCCTTATGTTGTAAGGCTCACGAGTGCGGTCAACCGATGCTCCCTCCCAGAGGGCCTGCTGAATCGACCTGTAGGGAGTGCATGGTGTAGAGATCGCCTTGTCGATCCTGGATCGCTTGAGGAAAATGATGATCCCTGCAAACTCGGCACCATTCCGAGTTGTGGAGTCTAAGTGAGCACAAATGTTGTGCTTGGGGTTGATGGACCACTTGTCTGCCATCAATCTGTAACACAAAACACATGAACATTAGCTAACCACACGACACAAATAAGTTATAATTAACTTGGTTGAATTCATTCTGGTTCATTCATGCGATTAAACCATGCGACTGTGTTCAGTCGGTTGACTTGGCATGCGACTGGATACAGTTGGGTGACTGAGTATGTGACTGAGTTCCATCGGTTGACTGAACTTGCGATTGGTTCAGTCGGCCGACTGAACTCATTCGTATGATCCATTCAGCCGATTGAGCCATTCGATCAGCTCAATCGTGCGATTGGAGTTCATCCTGGTGTCCAGTCGCATGACCCATTGTTCAGTCGACTGAGATTCGATTTTGAACCAGTTCTTGAAATTAAACTTCATGTAATGGTTCTTTAGACTCGCATTGAATATACTAATAACCTAATAACCTTTATTTTAACATTTGAGTTGGTTTAGTTAGGTTATTAGTCCATTTAGAGTTTCGGGTCTTGTTAGGGCCAATTTCTTGATTTTTAAGTCTAATCGAGTGAGTTTTTGGCATCATCACACCGCATTTTACCTGTATAATCAACAACGAAGGTCAAAATATGTGAATAATCAACTAATTTGGGTTAGATGAAAATTTGGCAGAGTAACGGTAGGCTGTGTGATATGAGGTCGATTAGGGGGTGATGAGTTGAATGCGATCGACTGTGGCCCTATTTATACTGAATCTGATTTCAATCGGCCGACTGGACCCATTCGCTCGGTTCATTCGGGCGAGTGGACGTCAGTCGTGTGATGGCTCAGTCGATCATATTCAGTCGGCTGACTGGATTTCAGTCGGGCGGCTGACTCATTCGCACATTTCCATTCGGTTGAATGTCTCATTCTGATAAGCCATTCGGTGAATGGTTCATACTCATGTGTCATGCAGCTATTTAGTGCATGAGTATGGTCCGTTCGCACGGTTGGTCCATACTCATGCTCCATTCGTGCGATTGGATCATACTCATGATTTTGACTTTATGACCATTTCTCACTTAACCTTTTTTAACCTTTTGAATAAACTTAATGTGCATTTGATCATCGTAGACATGATCATTTTAACTTGAAAAACCTTTGACCACCTCAGACGTGATCCTTTTAAGCAATTTGTCACCTCAGACGTGACTGATTTTACCTTTGAAAACACGTGTGGTCACCTCAGACGTGACCCTTTCAGATGATTAAATTCCCTATGAATTCCATGGCGTAGTCTGATATCAAAAAAACTGAAATTGACTAAATAAAATACAAGAATTAAACTGAAATACAAACTAAACTTGTTTTTGACTTTTTGTGTGAGGTGTAAATCTTAAGATAGAAATCTAATGGATTCGATTTCGGAATAGGCAGCTTCAATTAATTTTGACCATAACTGGACCAATTCAATTTGGAATCATACAGGCAAGTCAAATCATTTGCGACATGTTATCAACACCTTTTGATGCTCAATTCTTGTTTTTCATCTAGAGTCGTTAGCAAGTTTAGGAAATCATACTATTACTAATAGATCCCACCTTGATTTGGACTTTCAAGAATTGTAGCCACGATGATTGTCAGTATACTGGTCCTCTTAAATCCATACACAGACTTTTGACACAGATTGGTGATAGTTTAAGGTTTGATTATTTCAACAAGCATTTGTGGATCCCACACTTATATGGTAATTAACATTCATCAGGAGATTTTTGAGCGGTCTCAGGGTAATTTTCAAGAAGAAACTAGTATTAGAACTTTCAGAGAGAATCCAAGCCTCAGGTCAGTGCCATCGCACAGCAGAGAGGTGGCAAACAACAATAAAGTCTTGAATATATAGGTTATGCTTATCCTCACGTCAATGCCACCGCACAGCAGAGAGGCACATAACCTATCTTCTTGTTTGAGCATTTTTTAATCTTTTTGCACAGATTTCACCAACAACAAAAGTTATTAGTCTGATTGATTTTGCTCATATTTTGGTCTTACGCTCACATTTGTGGCATTTATTCTACTCGTCACCCCTTATTGGAGTTTGTTGATTGTGTTAACCAGGGATAAGATGTTAACCCACAGGTTGTTGAACAACTTAGTTTGTTCTTGAGATTACCAATAAGGTCTAATCGTCTATTGTGTTGAATCTACCGACATATCATATGTGGTCTTACAACCTCTAGATCTACTTTCTTTGTGTTACCTTAGAAGTAGCTAGTTTTACTATCATTTTTCCTTTCATATTGCTCAGACTACACAGACTTATACTTTAAACTTCGCATCTTATTTTATTTATTCTTTTAAAGTCCCAAGTGATTTGTACCTGTGTACTATCATTTTCCAAAGTCATTGAATCGGTATCACAGATACGATCTACTTTCTATTAGCTAGCCTCTCCTTCTCTCTCTCGTTTTTTTTGTTTTTTTCTTAATGTTACTAACTAATCTATTCTCCTCCTAAAATTCGAAAACCGTAACTGATTTATGTTTTTTAGGATTTTAATAGGCAACCGGATAACATTAATTTAATTAAGCTACTTAAACCAAAATAAAATTAAAATTAAAAATAAACTAAGCATCGGACTACACATGATCATCATTGGGAATTACATCACTTTTCTTTTTAACGTCGTTGACCTCTAATAGATATAAGAAATGTGGTTTGTCAAAAGCCTTTGTATAGAGGTCAGCACGTTGAAAATCGATATTTATTTTAATCACATCGATTCAGTTCTTTTCAAAGCAATCGCGTATAAAGTGATATTTTATGCCAATGTGTTTGGTCTTAGGATGTGGACCAGATTTTTAGTTACTGCAATCGCAATAGAGTTATCAACAAAAATAGGAGTAGAAGAGAATTTCAAACCGTAGTCCCGCATTTGCTGTTGAATCCATATGATTTGTGAACAGCAACTTGCAGCAGCAACGTATTCAGCTTCACAGATTGATAAAGCAACTGAGGTCTGCTTCTTACACTGCCATGTCACTAATCTCCTCCTAAAGAATTGACATCTCGCTGATGTAGACTTGTAGTTCATCTTACAGCCACCATCATCCGAGTCACTGTACGTTGTCAGCTCGAAGTCATCGTCATGAGGATACCACAACCCAAGTGTTGGAGTACCCTTCAGATAACGAAAGATCCTTTTGACCCCTATCAGATGGTTAACTTTTGGCTTTGCCTGATATCTTGAACATAAACATATCGCGTACATGATATCAGGTCTTGAGGCAGTGAGGTACATGAGAGATCCAATCATACCTCGGTACATGGTGGCATCGACTAGATCACTATTTTCGTTGGGTGCTACATCATGGTTTGTAGCAAGTGGAGTCCCAGCTGCGGAAGAATTCTCCAAGTCAAACCGACTGAGGATATCTCCTACATACTTGGTCTGATGTAGGAAAATCCCTTTTGGTGTCTGATCCACCTGTAACCCAAGAAAGAATTTCATCTCTCCCATGGCACTCATCTCAAACTCAACCTTCATTACTGCTTCAAACTCTTTACATAGATCTTCGTTCTTTGAACCGGAGATTATGTCATCAACATAGATTTGGACAAGCAATAAATCTCCATCCTTTTCTTTTATGAACAGTGTACAATCAACGACACCTCTACGAAAACCGTGTTTCACAAGGTGAGTCGAGAGTTTCTCATACCAGGATCTACGAGCTTGATGAAGCCCATATAGAGCCTTGTCGAGTTTGTAAACTCTGTCCCGATGATACGGATCCTCAAATCCCTCGGGTTGACTAACATACATAGTCTCTCTGATTTCACCATGAAGGAATGCACTCTTCACATCATGTTAATAAACTTTAATCTTCATATACGATACTTAGGCAAGGAAGATACGGATTGCTTCCATTCTTGCCACAGGTGCAAACACTTCATTGTAGTCAATGCCCTCGACTTGTCGAAATCCTTGGACAACAAGTCGAGCCTTGTTTCTGATGATCACCCTTGATCATCTTTCTTTCATTTCAAGACCCATTTTATGCCAATGACCTTAGCACCTTTAGGTCTATGCACAAGAGTCTATACACCTAACTTCTTGAACTGAAGAAGTTCTTCTTGCATGGCACTCACCCATGCCTCATCATTTAGGGCTTCACTAACATACTTTGGCTCGAACTAAGACACAAAGCAACGATACGCACCATCATGAAGATAGCCCTTTTCCATCACCGAGGCATAATCAGCTGAATACAACTGATTTCTGGTCTGAACTCCTGATCTCACATCTCCAATGACATTATTCAAATGATGATACACATTTAGTTGTGATCTAGGAGTGGTTGGAACAACTACCTCAGAATCAAGATTATGAACATTCGGTTCAGTATCTAAGGCAGTAGGAGTCTGAGGTTTCGAAGACGCAGAGGCATCAATGTCAGATGCTTGTGGACTATCGGTAGGGGGAACTTGTTGCTCCTGATTGTTCTGATCAGTCTCCACAGCTTCTTCATCAGAGAAAGAGTCACTATCTGCAAATGCTCCCCCTGAGTTGGTAGATGAATCGCCTTATAGTCCAGATGATGTAGATTCCTGAGCTGGTGTGTTTAGAACATCATACATCATCTTTGTAGCTAATTCATCATCAAAAGTGGAGAGTGGTATGTTGAAGGACTTGAAGAATCCATCATAGTCGAAAAAGAAGGCGGGTCCTTTTCCGGCAGGTGGTGTGGTGTATCTTTGAACATCAACATTACACCACACTTCTACCTGACCCGTAGAGTTGTTGTAAACCCTCTTGTTCGGTATGTTGTATTCTAGAAAGATACCTTCATCAGCCATCTCACTAATTTGCCCTCCTGAGTCTTCTTCAGTAGGATGCACGAAGCGCCAAACGGCTCGAGATACTCTAGATTAGGTTACGTCGTTGTAGTAGCTCGTAGCATGTCTTCCCATGCCGTTTGACTACCAGAACTCTATTTAGTGTATAACATGCATTTGCAACTGCTTCATTCCAGAATTGGATAGGCAGATTTGAGTCTGCTAGCATCGTCCGTGCTGTCTCTATCAAGCTGCGATACTTCCTTTTAGCAACGCCGTTCATCTGAGGAGTGTAGGTAGAAGTGAACTAATGCACAATTCCCTTTTGCTTGCAGTAAGCCTCCATCTATTGATTCTTGAACTCGGTTCCGTTGTCTAAGCGCACTTGGCGTACCTTCAACTTGTATAGGGACTCCAGAGTAGTTACTAACTCCTTGAATGACTCAAATGTTTCTGATTTGGATTTTAGAAACATCACCCAAGTGAATCTTGAGTAGTCATCAGTAACTACATAGCAGTACAAGTCGCATGCAATGCTTCTCGTACTGACTAGACCAAACAGATCCATGTGAAGAAGTTCAAGGGAAGCTCGATAGAATGAACTTTCTTTTCTTTATGAGACTTCTTCGTCTGTTTGCCCTTCTTGCATGCAACACAGAAATCCAGAAGTTGGAAGTTTTTGATGTTGACTCCTCTCACTAGATCATTCTGGATCAAGTGATTCATATTCCATGGATTAATGTGTCTCGTTCTCCTATGCCAGGAGATAGATTCCTTCTCAGTAGCTTTTGACAAGAAGCACTAAACTTCATGATCCATTGTGGAGGCCTTTGATAGATCCAAGACATAAAGGTCCTTATATCTTGAGGCAGACAATAATACTTGAAACTCCAGGTTGACGTAGTCCTTTTTCAGGACGTAACACTTCTTGTTGTCAAACACTACCTTAAAGTCTTTATCACAAATTTGAGAAACAGAAAGCAAGTTATTCTGAAGTTGTTGAACGTAGTTTACCTTGCCAAACTTCACTTCTGATTACCAACTTCCCCTTGAGCTGTGATATACCCACCTTTGTTTCCAGCAAACGAAACGTGACCTCCTTTTATATGTTAGACGTTTGATAAGAGATCCATGTTCCATGTCATGTGCCTGGATGCTCCGCTGTCTATAATCCATGTGTTGGTTTCAGCACTATATCGAACACCCTGCACATTCACTTGAAAACATTAGTTCAGGTTAGGGACACAAGCCTTCAATGGCTTGGGTTTCCCAGAGGTATCACAATCATAAAGGTAACCCATTGACCGTTCGAGGATGAGGAAGTTCAGATCTCTTCTTGTTCTCATTATCAGACAATGAGGTTGATTTCTTCTTCCATAAGCTAGCTTTGTGTAAGGCATGTTTGTGATAAACAGACGTCTGGCTAATGTATTGAACTTTCGGTTCACTATCTTTTTTAGGTGGCGTCACTGAGTTCCTCTTAAAAGAGCTAGGTTTTTGTTCAGGAAGTTCAACTTTCCTCCTCGGTGTCTGATAGTAAGGACAATGAGACACAATGTGTCCATACTCTCCACAACTGTAGCAAGCTCAGCTTTTGACTTTACGATTTAACTGTTTCTATAGAGATGTATGTGACACCTGGGTGACCTTACTTTGTTTTGGTTTTGACTCTGATTGTTTAGATGTTTTGTCTTGTTTAACAAAATTAATTGCTTTAACATTTTTAACATCCTTTTCTTTTCTATTTTCTGGACTTTGACATAATGCACGTGGTTGGTTAACATTACTGGTCTTTTTAGGTTCAGATTTGACAGTTGTTGAACCAGACTTATACTAACATTTTCAAACTCTTTGTCCAGAATAATACAAGGCATTTTACCTTTTGCCTTTGAAGTGACCTCCTTTTGTTTAGTGCCAGATTCATTTGATGAACATGTGGAATCTGGATCACTTACAAGAGGAGTAGACACCACATGATCCTTTATTGGATTATCATTAATTGGTTTACATTTTGTGTTCATCAAGATCTCATGTGGTGGTGGTATCACTTTATAACCCAATCCCTCCCCATTGTTTCTCTCTCTCACTAAGTATTAGACTATGTGTGAAGAACTAGTCCAACTATGCAGTTTTTGTTTTAG
Organism: Flaveria trinervia; assembly: GCA_025506515.1. Classification (NCBI taxonomy): domain Eukaryota; kingdom Viridiplantae; phylum Streptophyta; class Magnoliopsida; order Asterales; family Asteraceae; genus Flaveria; species Flaveria trinervia. The sequence goes on along the minus strand of CM046442.1, from coordinate 16,465,914 downwards.
GGAATTAACTTCTACTTCTAAAACTGCCTTTTGTTTCTTAGTGTCCTATAGGGAGTTAAGATAGTACCTAATGTCATTAGCTTAGTAAAGGCTACAACTTCTGTTTCCCTAAGTTATTTGTTCAAAAGGTCTATCTTTTCTTTATAACTATGCGCATTTTGTTTTAAAACTCTGTTAGCCTCAGTGCATAGTTCTAGGTCCTTTACAAAGTTATCATTATGATCTAATAACCTAGAAAATTTTAAATCAATGCTTTCCTTAAATTTGTTACAGTCAGAACAAGCATGATTAGTAAAGAGTTGGTCAGTAGTACTTACCTGAGCGGTTTTTGAAGAATCAGCCATCAATGCAGAATCTGATGTTTCTAGAGCTGGTGATCCTGACGTTGTAGTAGTTTTCCCGTCTTCAGGCAGGTAGGTGACCACTGGTGCAGTTTCTTCAGATGTTGACATTGCAAGTTCGACTGCTATATCTCCTTCACTGGCAGAGTCATCATCGATATCCTCCACACTAGCGATATTGGATTCTCTCGGTGAGACAAACTGAAAGCTCCAGTCCTTTCCTCCATCATCATGAGCAGTCAAGGCTTTAGGATCCTTGCTTGATGAAGTAGGACTGCTAGTGGGTTTCTCCTGACGATTGAAGGAGGAGAAAGGATTCCCATTGCCAGTCTTCTTTGGCTTCACGCACTCCCTTTTGAAGTGCCCTTTCTCACCGCAGTTGAAGCAGGTTACCTTGGATTTGTCAAAGCGAAGGAAGTGTCCTTAGTGGCAATCAAATTTTGTCCGGTCTTTTTGACAAACTTCTTAGCTCTCCGGACTGCACTGGCTAAGGCCTAAATTATGTCCATTCTCTCCAGCTCTGTCTCATCCACCTGCTCATAATCCTCATCTGCCAGATGGCAGTTCCCAATCTTTCCAGCAATTAGTCATCATAGGAGTGGACTACCGCAGCTAAGAGATCCATGTGCTCTTTAGCTACCTCAACTGTCACATTGCCAAAGTTTTCGGTCTTCAGCTTTGCTGCATTTGCTTCAGGTGCGATATTGGGTACCAGACGACCCTGAAGTAGAGGTTGGTGAATGTCACACCCCCGCTAAGAGCGGAAACACGGGGGCGTAACGAGATGGGAATCGTCATAACACATGGTAAGCGTTAGAGATGCAATAATAATAATGATGACAAGCGTGTCATGACAACACCCGATAACAAGGGGACTTGTGTCGTGTTTAGTCAGTATTCACGACAACATAGCCATAAGCATAAACATGACACATAAATCATAATACATAGATGATAACATTGTATGCAATTCCCACAACCCGGGAACAAGTTACAAAGTATAACGATGTTTGAAATAGATACATCAATTGTTTTCAAAATGACAAGTTTGGCCCGAAAATACATCCTAGGGTCTCCACTAAGGCAGCACACCTAGAACCTCAGCTAGCATGATCACCTGAAAAGATATGCTCAAAATGGTCAACAAAATTGTTGGTGAGTTCGCAGGTTTAAAGTAAATAAGTAATTGATGTTGTATAAAGTTGTTGTAGAATACCGTGCATACAGTTATAAGTAAGCAAAATCACATGACAAGAGCTTTACAACCAAACCTAATGACGTACACAAAGAAACTTGTCGGAATATATTCACCCAAGGCCCGTACCTGGCTATTATTGGTACTAACTAGTATACCAACACGAGAGTGGGGGTGTCAACCCAGTAGTACTACCAATACCTAACCGTCGGTTCCACACTGGAATTAAATGGTTGTAAGAAAGAACCACAAAGCAGACTCAAGCATGCATCAGATAAGTACCCACAAAACAGTAGCACGTTGATTCCAAGTATGTAAATTGTATGTATGTTGTACAGCATAGAAAACGGGCGAGCATACTTTTCCCCCATGTTTGTAAATGTTTGTAAAGTAGTATAAGCACAAAAAGGGCCACAAAACTCACATGTTAAGTGGTAATTATGAAAGATCGAGATTCCCAACAGTTGTATGCAGAGAACAGTCAACACCTATTGACAGTTATTGTTAAGCATTAATGACCTGTACAAAGCGTATAGTAATGTTTGGTCGGTTCGAGTTGTATCGTTTCGGTCGTGGGTAGCACACACACAAGCGGACACACGTATCAGATCTTATGTAGATCCAAGTACTACGAGTAGTTGTCATTGCTTATGACATCCGTGAAATGATCTCGTGGTTATGAAGATAGCACTTGTTAAGTATTTGGAGTTCCAATTGGATTGTCGATAATTGTAAATTGTTAGGTTGTTTTCAATTGAAATAGTATGTGCATGTTGATAGCGTTGACTTTAATCTTTGTGGTCAAGCTATGACACTTTTACTGATGTTGCCTTATCATCATCAGACGTTCAAGGGGAAATTCACACTCAACATCATCAGTCACACAACAGGACCAGACGCTCGACTCAACGCTCCATCCTTACGAATCAACCTTCAATCGTACGAGTCAGCTTCATTCGTACGATTGAGTCTTCAGTCGCATGGCTGGCATTCAGTCGTACCACACAACACACATTCACACGACCAAACCTCCATGCGCACGAATCAACCCTCAATCGTGCGAATTAGCTACTTTCGTGCGATTGAACCTTCATTCGTGCGATTGGACTCCAGTCGTGCGAAACACGCACAATCGCATACATTCAATCGGTCACCTGACTCAATCGCACAGAATCATTCATACGCATGACTCAATCACATACACTCCTTCGCACGCATGACTCAATCGCATACAAACTCACAGTCGCACGACTCAGTCGCACGACATGCCTAGTCGCACAACTCAGTCGCACGATTGACTTAGACGCAAGATTCAGTCGCACGACTCACTCAGTCGCACGGCTCAATCACCTGACAGACCCAGTCGCCTCAACTGCAGAATCGCGAATGTGGTCGGGCTGAGCAGCCCCCGAGCTGCTCTAAACGCGAGTTTTACACCACAAGGACTTCCAGAAACACTCTACAAACATACACAAACATGAAACACAAGCAGAAAGACCTCACACGCACCCACACGACCTCATGTGTTCGAGTTGAACCCGAACACCCGAAACCCTAGTTTGGACAGCCGTGAATAAGCAAGGAAAAGGGACAACCAAGGTCGTCTGCCTGCTAGAATGGAGCAGACTAGGCCGTAGGTGGAGTCTAGACAACAAGAACAAGACCAAGCGGGTTGGATTTGGTGCTAGAATGAAGAAAATGTGTGTGTAGGGAGTGAAGAGGTGAAGAAGATGAAGTGAATGAGGAATGTGGCTGGGAATGGGGTTTATATACCCAGTCCAAGTTTGCAAAGTTACAAGTTTAGTCCTTGCACTTAACCCTCGAGTTCCCCAAAATTTGTTTCGGTTGATTTCGACCTTAAAATGTTCGTTATATTAAGGTTAAAAGCGTGTTTAATGGCATTTGATAGTCAAAAATGGTTTTATTAATTACAATGGTTGAAATTAAAAATGATGTATTTGGTGGTAATGGTGATGAAATTTATAAAAGGTTTATGCTTAACATACGTTCTCGGAGGAAGTACAGGCACAAGGGAAAATAAAGCAGAGATGATTCCTTAAAGCAGGAGTTCATGAAGAAAAGGAAGAATAATTAAAATAATTCTATGCTTATTTATGTCGTTCGACGGACCTTAAGGTGACGGATGTCACAGTATCCCCCAGTTGAGAGAATTTCATCCCGAAATTCAGCTGGAGTTAGGTCCAAGAGTGTCATCCACGAATAGGTGTGGGTATTTGAGTTTCATTTGATCTTCCCGTTCCCATGTAAACTCTGGCCCTCGTTTTGAATTCCACCTTACGCGAACAATTGGTATTCTGCTGCGCTTCAACGGTTTGACCTTACGATCCATGACCTATATGGGTTCCTCAATAAAATGAAGCTTTTCGTCGATTTTGATATCGTCAATAGGTATGTGAAGTGATTTGTCAGCCAAACACTTCTTGAGGTTCGACACGTGGAAAGTATCATGCACACCGTTGAGTTCTTGTGGGTAACCTTAATCGGTAAGCCACTAGACCAATTCTTTCTGTAATCTCGAATGGTCCAACGTATCTTGGGGCTAACTTCCCTTTCTTTCCAAACCGAACAACTCCTTTCCAAGGAGAGACTTTGAGTAGCACTCGGTCCCCAATGTTGAATTCTAGAGGCTTTCGACGATTGTCGGCGTAGCTCTTTTGGCGATCTCTAGAGGCTTTCAGCCTATCTTTGATTTGGAAGATCTTGTCGGTTGTTTCCTGGATGATCTCTGGGCCTGTTAACTGACTTTCACCAATCTTGGCCCAACAAACGGATGATCTACACTTCCTTCCGTACAACGCTTCGAACGGAGCACACCCAATGCTGGTGTGGTAGCTGTTATTGTAAGAGAACTCAATCAATGGCAAATGAGTATCCCAACTACCACCAAAGTCAATTACACACGCTCTCAGCATGTCTTCTAGCGTTTGTATGGTTCGTTCACTTTGGCCATCTGTTTGAGGGTGATAGGCGGTACTCATGTCTAATCGAGTGCTCATTGCTTTCTGTAGTGTTTGCCAAAATCGTGAAGTGAATCGGCCGTCACGGTCGGATATGATTGACACCGGCACTCCGTGTCTTGTCACAACCTCTTTTATGTACAATCTCGCCACTTGTCCATTTTGTAGTCTTCTCGGATTGGCAAGAAGTGTGCTGATTTCGTCATTCGATCCACTACGACCCATATCGAGTCATGCCCGTTGCTCGCTCGAGGGAGTTTGGTAATGAAGTCCATGGCTATGTTCTCCCATTTCCATTCGGGAATCTCAGGTTGCTATAACAGTCTCGATGGTTTCTGATGTTCAGCTTTAACTTTCGAGCATGTCAAGCATCTGCTGACGTACGTGGCAATGTCTTTCTTTAGGCCTGGCCACCAATACAGATCTTTGAGATCGTGGTACATCTTTTCAGCGCCAGGATGAATAGAATATCGCGTCTTGTGTGCTTCATCCATGACCAAGGTACGTACACCTCCCCACTTGGGTACCCATATACGGTCCACGTAGTACTGCACACCATCGTCCTTGCACATCAGTTGTTTATCCAACCCTCGGAATTCTTCTCCCGCAAGGTTCCTTCTTTCAACGCCTCACTTTGTGCAATTTGGATCTGAGCTTTCAAATTTGTTTGAATGATCAATCCCAAGCTCGAGCACGTAGCGGTTTCACGCGTTCCTTGCGGCTTAGAGCATCAACCACCACATTAGCCTTCCCCGGATGGTACCGGATTTCACAATCGTAGTCACTAAGAAGCTCTACCCAACGTCGTTGTCGCATATTGAGTTACTTCTGATCCAGAATATGTTGAAGGCTTTTATGATCTGTGTATACGATGCATTTGGTTCCATACAGGTAATGCCTCCATATCTTAAGTGCGAATACTACAGCGCCCAACTCAAGATCATGAGTCGTGTAGTTCTTCTCGTGCACCTTAAGTTGTCGCAAAGCGTAAGCAATCACCTTATCTTTCTGCATTAGTACACATCCCAACCCTTGATGCGAAGCATCACAGTACACAAAAAAATCATCAGTTCCGTCTGGGAGGGACAATATCAGTGCATTGCACAGCTTATCTTTCAGCGTTCGGAACGCCCGTTCTTGCGCATCTCCCCAATCAAACTTCGTGTCTTTCTGAGTCAGCAACATCAACGGTTGAGCGATCTTTGAAAAGTTCGCAATGAAACGACGATAGTATCCGGCTAATCCTAAGAACTACCATATCTCTGAAGGTGTCTGGGGTGTATCCCATTTCTTTACCGCTTCGATCTGGCCGGGATCTACATGAATCCCGCCTTTGTTAACCACATGACCCAAAAACTTCACCTCTCGTAGCCAGAATTCACACTTCGAGAACTTGGCGAAAAGTTTCTCTTCTCTTAACAGTTCCAGTATTGCCCGAAGGTGTTCTTCATGTTCTCCTTCGATCGAGAGTAGATAAGTATGTCGTCAATGAATACGATCACAAACTTATCCAAGTAAGGTTTGCACACCCGATTCATCAAGTCCATGAACACAGTTGGTGCGTTAGTCAATCCGAACGGCATGACCAAAAACACATAGTGTCCATAACGAGTTCTAAACGTTGTCTTCAATATGTACTCCTCGAAAACTCTTAGTTGGTGATATCCAGATCGAAGGTCGATCTTGGAAAAATACGAAGCTCCTTGTAACTGATCAAACAGGTCGTCGATCCTGGGGAGAGGATACCGATTCTTCACAGTTAATTTGTTCAACTCACGGTAGTCGATGCACATACGAAACGACCCATCCTTCTTCTTGACAAATAACACTAGTGCTCCCCAAGGCGAGTGACTCGGCCGAATAAAACCCTTCTCCAGTAGTTCCTGTAACTGGCTAGACAACTCTTGCATTTCGGACGGTGCCAACCGATACGGTGTCTTTGCTACCGGTGTAGCTCCAGGAACCAACTCAATACGAAATTCCACCTGTCGTGGAGGAGGCAAACCAGGCAAGTCATCAGAAAATACATCTGGGTAATCCTGCACTACAGGGATATTTGCCAATTTCTGCTCCTCTTCCTTCTTTTCCACCACGTGAGCCAGAAAAGAGTAGCACTATTTTCGTAAACTCCGGCGTGCTTTCATGCAGGAAATAAGCTTTAAGTTTCTCCCCGATCTTTCTCCTTGAATTCTGAGTACTCCCCCGTCTGACATAGGGATTCGCATTACCTTGTCTCGACAGACAATCTCGGCCCCGTGTTTCGACAACAAATCCATTCCCACAATCACATCGAAACTTCCTAGCTCAAAGGGTATCAAGTCTATATCGAAGGTGTGGTTCTCTAATATTATCGAGCACTTTCTAATAATCCCGTTGGCCTGAACAACCCTACCATTGGCCATCTCTACAGAGTAGCTAGTTTCTAGCCTACTAGGGCTCAAATCGAGCAATTGCATAAATTCAGAAGATATAAAGCTACTGTCTGCTCCAGTGTCAAATAATACAGATGCAAAGTGATTATTGAGTAAGTGCGTACCCGTGACGACATTTGGGTCCTGACGGGCTTCATTGGCTCCAATGGCAAAAGCGCGTCCCCGAGCCGCGTTCCCCTGGTTTGTCGGGCCTTGATTTCCAGCTATAGCCATAGTCTGATGTTGGTTGTTACCTTGTTGGCCCGACGCCCGATTCAGTTTGGGGCACATGTTTCGGTAGTGATCAGGACTTCCACACTCATAACAGCCCCTGGCGTTCCCGGCGGGGTTAACCACGTTGACTGGTGCGACCATATTCGGCGCTGTTCTGCAGTCTCTTGCTAAATGTCCCGGGCGTCTACAGTTAGCGCACACCCGGCACGACATAGCTGGGGGATGATGAAAGTTGCACCTATCGCATCGGGGGTGCGGACCACATATTCTTGCCTGCCCTGGGTCACGGCCACAAAATTTCTGGTTGTCTTGGCCCTTTTCTCGAATTTCCTGGCACTCGACCGGCTCGTTTCCCCAACTTCTTTCCTTTTCTCTGTTCCCCTGCCCAATACCCCTGTTCTCACTATTTCATCAGTTAGAGCGCCAGCCTTCAGAATCGCGCTCTGAATAGTAGGAGGAGCAGTAGCGGTTACCATTGCCCGGATTTGAGGCGCAAGTCCCCAAATGTACCTCTCTATCCTTTTTGATTCCGGGGTGACTAGATGTGGAACCAACCTTGCTAGCTCGTGAAAACGATCGGTGTAAGCTGCGTGCCCAGCCCCCCCATGGCATGATTCCAGAACTCATGCTCAAGTTTTTGCATCTCATTGAGAGGACAGTACTCCTCGGTGATTAGGGCCTTGAACTCATCCCACGACATTTGCATCGCGGATTCTCTTCCCCTAGCCTGAATCTGAGTGTTCCACCACGTTAGTACCTTGCCCTGTAGTGAGCAAGTGGCGTACTTAATCCTTTGACTGTCGAGGCATTCGCTGATGTCGATCACGGCCTCCATCTTTTCAAGCCATCTGGTCAGAGCTATGGCTCCACCTTTGCCATCAAACTCTCGTGGTTTACAAGCCACAAATTCCTTGTACAAACATCCTCGTCTAGCATTCACAACTCCGGTCTCATTAACAATTCCAGTTTCGTTACCGGCTGTACCACCATTTCCGGTCTCCTAATTGCTTTCGTTCCCAGTCGGGTTACCGTTATCCTCATTATCATTGCCACCGTCCCCGTGGGGGTGAGAATTTTGAAAAGCATCGCTCACTTGGGCCATGATAGTCCGAATTAGTGCGGCCAGCTGTTGAGCGATCAGGGTTGCCACATCCGCGTTCCCTGTTCCTTGATTGTTACTGGCAGGAGCATCACTTGTTCTTGGGGTTCTTCCCCTGCCTCTGCCTCTGCCTCTGCCCCTGGGGCTTCACTTCCGCTACTATTACTGCGAGTAGATCTTCGAGGCGGCATGTTCTATTCATAAAAGAGGTAACATATAAGCTTTAGTCACCACAAGATACACAAATATTCCACTTATCAAGTTCCAATGTTCATGTTCTGGTCGGTCAAGATCACCATGCAGCCCATTTCAAGCATATTCTCGGTATACCGGTGATGTTTATATATAGGGTTCCCCGCAGCGTTCCCACCACACCCACGATGTACCGAGAATGATGCCCGATCCGGTTACATGACATTCGACTTTCCTTTTCATCATATCCATAATAATCCATCAAGTCAACTGAGAGCCCAAGCATGTAATCACGTATAGTCTGGTGGAGGTTGCCTATCTCGCATCCTTAAAGGACTCAGACATAGCCTCCTTGGGTCGGTCTTAGTATCCAAGGTTAAGCGTAGTATATGATCTGTGAAGATCTCTTCGGGTCTCAATACCCGAATTTGATTATGATAACTTGGCGTGCAGAGGGAACAGAAGATCTAATAGTAGCATCCCATAAGAGAGTGAGCACAAGGCCTCTCTCATAGGGTGAAAAGATCACGAAATAGATAGATAAACGAACAAGTAATGAGGAACACGTATGAGATACAAAATGCACACAGTTGTTTGTAAAGTTTGTAAAGTAGTATAAGCACAAAAATGGGCCACGAAACTCACATGTTAAGTGGTAAGTATGAAAGATCGAGATTTCCAACAGTTGTATGCAGAGAACAGTCAACACCTATTGACAGTTATTGTTAAGCATTAATGACCTGTACAAAGCGTATAGTAATGTTTGGTCGGTTCGGGTTGTATCGTTTCGGTCGTGGGTAGCACACACACACACAAGCGGACACACGTATCAGATCTTATGTAGATCCAAGAACTACGAGTAGTTGTCATTGCTTATGACATCCGTGAAATGATCTCGTGGTTATGAAAGATAGCACTTGTTAAGTATTTGGAGTTCCAATTGGATTGTCGATAATTGTAAATTGTTAGGTTGTTTTCAATTGAAATAGTATGTGCATGTTGATAGCGTTGACTTTAATCTTTGTGGTCAAGCTATGACACTTTTACTGATGTTGCCTTATCATCATCAGACGTTCAAGGGGAAATTCACACTCAACATCATCAGTCACACAACAGGACCAGACGCTCGACTCAACGCTCCATCCTTACGAATCAACCTTCAATCGTACGAGTCAGCTTCATTCGTACGATTGAGTCTTCATTCGCATGGCTGGCATTCAGTCGTACCACACAACACACATTCGCACGACCAAACCTCCATGCGCACGAATCAACCCTCAATCATGCGAATTAGCTACTTTCGTGCGATTGAACCTTCATTCGTGCGATTGGACTCCAGTCGTGCGAAACACGCATAATCGCATACATTCAGTCGGTCACGTGACTCAACCGCACACAATCATTCATACGCATGACTCAATCACATACACTCATTCGCACGCATGACTCAATCGCATACAAACTCACAGTCGCATGACTCAGTCGCACGACATGCCTAGTCGCACAACTCAGTCGCACGATTGACTTAGACGCAAGATTCAGTCGCACGGCTCAATCGCCTGACAGACCCAGTTGCCTGAACTGCAGAATCGCGACTGTGGTCGGGCTGAGCAGCCCCCGAGCTGCTCTAAACACGTGTTTTACACCACAAGGACTTCCAGAAACACTCTACAAACATACACAAACATGAAACACAAGCAGAAAGACCTCACACGCACCCACACGACCTCATGTGTTCGAGTTGAACCCGAACACCCGAAACCCTAGTTTGGACAGCCGTGAATAAGCAAGGAAAAGGGACAACCAAGGTCGTCTACCTGCTAGAATGGAGCAGACTAGGCCGTAGGTGGAGTCTAGACAACAAGAACAAGACCAAGCGGGTTGGATTTGGTGCTAGAATGAAGAAAATGTGTGTGTAGGGAGTGAAGAGAAGAAGAAGATGAAGTGAATGAGGAATGTGGCTGGAAATGGGGTTTATATACCCAGTCCAAGTTTGCAAAATTACAAGTTTAGTCCCTGCACTTAACCTCGAGTTCCTCAAAATTTGTTTCGGTTGATTACGAACTTAAAATGTTCGTTATATTAAGGTTAAAAGCATGTTTAATGGCATTTGATAGTCAAAAATGGTTTTATTAATGACAATGGTTGAAATTAAAAATGATGTATTTGGTGGTAATGGTGATGAAATGTTGGACCAAAAGAACCAATGTGCCGGATCAGAAAAACCTTTAAGTCCCACAGACATCACAACAACTACTGAAGACCACAACAGCTGAAGACAACAGCTGATTACAAAGTCTAAAGACACAAGTGCTGAAGACAAAGTCTGAAGACACAAGTGCTGAAGACAAAGTCTGAAGACACAAGTGCTGAAGACAACGTCTGAAGACACAAATGCTAAAGACAAAGTCTGAAGACACAAGTGCTGAAGACAAAGTCTGAAGACACAAGTGCTGAAGACAAAGTCTGAAGACACAAGTGCTGAAGACAAAGTCTGAAGACACAAGTGCTGAAGACAAAGTATCAGACGTTGTCACAACAGCTGAAGAGGTCTTCTTCAGTAGTTGTGATGGTTTACCTTTCAGTAGTTTCTTTGTTTCAATATTTGTAAAACAACTGAAGAGTATGTTCTTCAGTTGTTATTGTTTCAGTAGTTTCTTTTCAGTAGTTGTAATAATAGTTAACACTTAGCATTTTTGTAAGAAGATGTCAGCTGTTTGACATCTTCAGTAGTTGTGTTAACTATCAGTAGTTTGTGATAAATTCTGTTAGATGTCACTATCAAGTGACATCAGCAGACGTCACATCTCTTATATAAGAGGTGTCGACCTAATTGTAATTGTGACATTCCGTTACCACGAAAGCGAATATTGAATGAAATATATCTGCAGAATTCTCCCTACCTATAACCGTTTTTGTTCTTACATTGATATCTTTTTGTTCTTGTGAATTGGCTAATTCATTGTTAGAATTCCGCTGCTATACTCTCTAATCAATCAAACGTAGATCACTGATCCTAACATGAAATTTATAAAAGGTTTATGCTTAACACACGTTCTCGGAGGAAGTACAGGCACAAGAGAAAATAAAGCAGACATGATTCCTTAAAGCAGGAGTTCATGAAGAAAAGGAAGAATAATTAAAATAATTCTATGCTTATTTATGTCGTTCGACGGACCTTAAGGTGACGGATGTCACAGTGAAGGACCAGACGAGCTTGATACAAAGCTGTTTGAAGAGGTGCTCCAGATGTTTTCGCTTGAGGAGTTGCGTTGTACAACGCCGGATTTTGAACATAAGAAGCCTTTTGAGCTCTGTACTTCATCCTCAGTTCTTCTTCTCTTAGTTTCAGAATGAAGTCATTGATATCTAACTTCGTTAGCATACCATTCTGTCTGAGATTGGATAAAAAGGATACCCATTTCTCTGGCAGCCCGTCTACAAAGTTGGACACTTTGTCCTCCATTGACGTCGATACTCCATGAGTGTGCATCTCACTCATCAAGTGGTAAAATCTATCGATCACATCATCTAGGCTTTCTTTACCCATCGAGGAGATGTTGTCAAACTCCTTCTTTAAAGCCTTAGCCTTTATGGCCTTCGATGATGCATTTCCGTCATACCTTTTCTCCAATGCATCCTAGAGTTTCTTTGCTTGTGCATATTTCAAGAATTGATAGAAAATATCCTTCGGAATTGACTGTGTAAGCAAAGCATAAACTTTCTTTTCGACATTGTACTTTACTTTTTGTCCATCAGTCATGTCACCTAGTGTGAGTTTAACACCATCAGCTCCTACAAGCATGTTGTACCCCGTCTCTATAGACTCCCACAGATTAGGATCTACTCTGTTTAAGTAGATCTCAAAACGTTGTTTCCATTGTGGATATTCGTCTAACGTGATCAGCTTTGGGGGTTTGTTGTGATTCCCCACTTCATTCTACAGTAGCAGTAAGTTTTGTATACGTGAGTCTCTCCCTGCTGTGAAAGCTGAATATTGGTCTTCCATTGCTATTAACTTTAACTTTAAACCAAATTTTTGTATTAGTGCGAATGAAGGTGTACGATTAGGCTATTCGGGTGATTGAACTATGCGGATGGTTCAATCGTGCGACTGAACAAATGCGGATGACTCAGTCGGCCGAATGAACTAATGTGGATGAACAATGCGAATAGTCTTCTCAGTCGGACGAATGGAAGTGCGACTGAGTCCAATTGTGCGTATGGGGAATGTGTATGACCTCAGTCTTGCGACTAAACCTGCTGGATTTCGAAAAATTCTAGGTTTAAGGTGTTTGAACGCAAAAACACGAACTTTTGCTACCCCTAATTACCGTATGCCGGAAAAAACTTAACTTTACGATCAGGAGACGTCTAAAACCCGATTTGACACAAAAGATTGCGTTTTTGAGCGCAAAAACACAATTTTTATATCAAAACGATTGAATCACACGTAAATCTAGAGCCAAGGCTCTGATACCACTTGTTAGGGATTGTGTACTGGACGAATACTAACAGATTTACGCGTGTACCAAATCAAATAGTGCGGAATCCTATTTGATTGGCGATCCAATCAGTGAGAGCGCACGTAGAATCAATTTAGGATTGAATCTAAACGTTAAGAACGATTAGCAATCGATCTACTGTGATCTTTGAAGTTGGAACAGGTTATTAGAGGTCTCTGGACGGCTAGGGTATGTCTGGGTATCAAGATATTCGAAGTGTCTAGTTTTTCCACGATTTAAATGACATTTATAGGTTAAGGTTTCTCAATCGTGCGACTGGACCATTTGCATGGTTCAGTCGTGTGATTGAGCCATGCGGTTGATCCATTCGCACGACCGAGTGTTTAGTCGTGCGACTGAGTCAATCTTATGTTTCAATCATGCGACTGATCCAGTCTCCTGGTTCTTTCGTACGACTGGTTCATTAGCATGAAGTTGTTCATGCGTATGGTCCATTAGCATGGGCCAATCGCATGAGAACTTCACATGATTAAGTTTAAATATGTATCATAGTCATTAATTGATTTAGATAGTATTCAAACAACCACAACCTATATAGTTAAGTCAATAAGCGTTATTACATACCAACTAATGAAATATTCAACATTAAGCATAACCACATATTGTATTTCATTAAGTACCCGTACAATTACATATATGTAAGACAATACAAAGATATTACATTAAGTTCAGAAACTAGAGACACATGTATCTACATTATTAAAAGCTTGTCGGTGGGGGTGGGGTTTTTTTGTGTTTTAATTTTTCTTTTGTTTTTGTTTGTTTGTGTTATAATTTTTCTTTTGTTTTTTGCTTGTTTGTGTTTTAATTTTTCTTTTTTTTTTGTTTGTTTGTGTTTTTATATGGTTTGTTTTGGGTGTAGGTTCGAGATTTTGGGGTGATGTTTTTTGTGGGTTTTTGGTATCTAGACATGTGTTTTTTATTTGTAGGGTTTATTGATGTTGTCTTTCTCTAGGTTCCTGCTTTCTTTCTTTCGTTATTGATACCATGATGATTCTCGCTATTAAGGTTTGGGTTTTCCTTTTGTTTGCTTTTTTCGGGGCTTTGATTTTCATCGGTTTTCTATTTTGGACTGTGTCGCTTTCTTACGGCTTTGATTTTCGCTTGTTTTGTGTATGGCATTGGGCTTTGATTTAGTTTTTGGGTTCTGTATGTTTTGGTGCGTTATGAATCTGGGGTTTTGGTGTGTTTTACTCGGTGTATTATACTAATTTTGTGGTTTCGAACCTTCATTTTGATTTTGATTTAGGGTTACACTAAAACTCGCATACTCGCGACAACGCGCACGCCAAATCTAGTGATGTATAAATAGAGTACAATACATGGCAACATAAATAACAAGAGACACCCTATACTAATACACAATACTATAATACCACCCTAGGTTTTTTAATATTATCTAACAATACTCGGTAAAATCATGTCCTTTTCAAGAAGTTTGTTTGTTGTTTAGCTACATCCTACTAGTTCAAATACTAAAGTGGTGTTTATTTTCTACCAAAACCTCTTCCTCACATCTTCATCTGCCCACACGTAGACGCGGGAAGAGGTTTTGAGTGCGCAGAGTGTTTGTTTTTGGAAGACGTTTCATTAAAAAATGTCTTCTTGAGGTCTGCATGAAGAAGATGTGGGTCTATGACTACTGAGATCTTCTAACCTCTTCTCACCTCCCCCACCGCCGCCCCACGTCCCCCCACAGGCCGGACCACCGCCGCCCCACCTCCCCCACCGACCGGACCACCGCCGCCCTCGCCTCCCCCTCCCCCACCTGCTCCGACCCCCCCTCCCACCTCGCCCGTCGGCCGCCTCCACCTACCCTACCTACACCCGCCTCCCCCTTCCCTTACCTGCGCTCGTCGACCCCCCTCCCCACACCTCGCCCACCGGTTGTTTGTACATATGGATGTGTATATATGTTGTATGTACGTATGGATGTGTGTGTGTGGTACAAGTCCAAAGAAACAAGTGTTGAAAATAGGTTTAATTTAATTACAGAATATTATTTTACCATTCTGCAGATGTTAAAAACAAACAGTCTTTTTTTTGCAGACTGCAGACGTTTGGTCCACCTCTTCTGCTGCAGATGTCTGCAAATGTGGCCCGCAGACTGCAGACGTTTTCCTTCAGAAAAAACAAACAGCACTAAGATATTAGATCCATCTTTTACATTTTTATAGTTGGTATCTTGTATTATGCAGAGTTGTTCCTGTTACTTGTTATGCCCTTCTCATCTTACACTTAAATTAAAAAAAACTTTAGGAGAAGATGATATCAAGAATTATCATATGCAACTATCAACATGAATTCATCATTAGCAAATCTCACAAATTCAACATTCTTTGTTTGATGCATGGATGCAAGTAGTTGACTTCCTTAAGGTATGTAAACATTTTGCATCTTTTATAAGCTTAGATTTGCTTAGAAGAGGTTTAGTTGCCAAGTTAGAACTAAACAATTCTCCACAAAATGATCTTGAGTTTTCTTTTTTAGATTAGAGAACTTCTTCCTCTATGATGTGATCTTAAGCCTTTGGACCATGTAGAATGTCATCACACATATCCACAATCTAGATGAGCACCAATTTCTTGTTTTTCTTACCATATGATCTTAGCAGTCTCCCCACTCCTTTTCTTGTCTTAAACTTTTGATATACCTGAGGTTGGTTGTATCTTAATAATGAAGTTAAATTGTTATAGAAGTGGTTAGTTTATCAGCTTTGACTTTGACAGTAACATATTTGTGTGGTTTCTTGAATAAGGATTCCACTACTCTCCTTGATGCAGCAAGCACACTCCTCATTTTGGAGTGAGCAAATGGGAAAGGAGAAGGTGCTATGTAGTGGAATGTGCAAGTTGGACTTTGTATTCTTTAACCTCTATCTTAATTTCTAATAGGTGGGACTCATGAAACTTGGTGTTGTCAAATTGTGAAGGTGTGAACATCCAATTGAGCTTGAAGAAGTTCATGACTTCATGCTATTAGGTCTTTTTTTAAATAGGTTAATTTTTAAAGCGTTAAGTGGTTTTTTGTTAGGTTTATGTTCTTTGGTATTCCGCTACCTCAACTAGCGTGGACACTTCCACTAGTTGAGATAGCGGAAGTGGGGCAAAAAGTTGACTTCCGCTATCTCAACTAACGGAAGTGTCACTAGAAAGATGATAATGAAGATAATGGGGTTTGAGCTTGAAGTTATCATATTTCTAGAGGCACTTTCACCGGTTGAAATGGCACTGGTTGAAATGGCGGAAGTCAACTGTTCACCCCACTTCGCTATCTCAACTAGCGGAAGTGTCCACCTCATTATAAGTAAGATAGTTTCACTAGTTAAGATAGTGTAACACCTAAAACACAAACCTTTAAAAATCACTTAACGCTTCAAAATTAACCTATTTCAAAAAATTATTCATTGCAAATTATTGATGTTAGGCACCTCTCCTATATCTTGGTGAGGAAATCCTTGATTTCACTAACCAAAAACCGTCACTTGCAACAAACATCAGATCTTTTTGTTAGAATTCTAACATTAGGTAGCGTTAGATTCTAACAACATTACAAAATGACAACTACAGATACCATATCTGGTCAGATAAACAATGCCACATTGGTCACAAAAGCTCATAGTTCAACTATTATTATCCCATGTTCTTATGGGTCACAAAAGACAACATTCTGAGAAGACAATGATTACCATTTATCACACACTTCATCAATTGAATACAACAAGACATTATACCCATCATTCCTTTTGACCCGAACAACAATCCAACAATTCAAAATCAACCCGACCCGATTACTCACAATGAATCTTGAACCTTCTCCTCCTCCTCTCCTCTGTTTCTTCTACCTTCACCCCCTGCAAAATTAAACTCAAATCCTTCACAAATCGATAAAAGAATCATTCGAATCGATCAATTGATCGATTATAGTTTGTTCAAATCAATCCCTCATTAGTTACTTGCCTGTGATGTATCTGGTTTAATCTTCTCTTGTTCCTTTTCGCGTAACGATCTAATCGGCATTATCCTCTGTAACACTCACAGGTAACAAAACAGAGTCACAAAAAGATTGAAACTTTCGTTGATTCTTGAAATCTTTATCTGTTACACTTACATTGCACAAAGATCTGAGCTCGTTTAGCCTATAAAGCCGATCGACTTCGATCTCGAGCACCTTCTGAACCTCACCCCTCTGTTCAAGCTCCTTCATCTTCATCTCCATCACCAACTCCCTCTGTTTCAGCATTTTCTCTGTTTTCTCCTTATCCGCCCTCAATCTCTCCATCTTTTCGCGTATCGCAGTCAATTCATCGGCCAACGATACCTCAAATTGCTCGATTTGCACAGGAGCAACAGCAACATTCGAGATCGATGGCCCATTTTGATCAAGATCAGATGCAAGATTTCGTTTTTCATCTCGATTATTCAGGTTCTCTTTGTTCGAATCTTGCAAGATGTTGATACATTCGAGCTTTTGATGGTTGTTGTCGATCGGTGGTGGTAGATTGGTGGTGGGTTTGATTGGTTGGAGTGGCCGGCGGCCGGATTTTGGCCGGAGGAGGTGGTTTCCGGTGACCGGAGATTGAAGTGTTAACATTGTTATTGAAGGGGGTGTTGAGATGTGATTGAATGGAGTGTGTGTTAGTGTGTAAATAGGAATAAAAAGGTGTGTGAATGTTGGATTTTGAATTTGAAAGCATCAAAGCGGGACTAACGGCTATCTTGTCTCTTTTTTTTCTTTTTTAATCTATGTGATGAGCCCACTAAATTATTAAATTTTCAAATCTCAATGTTTGTATTATGCAGGATAATACTATTAAAATAATTAGATAATTTCTTAGTACAAAGATTTTTAACCAATGTTTTTTCGACCGGATCAGACCGGCCTCCGATCAGCCCCTAGCCGGTCTGGTTCGCTATGATTCAGTTTTAGGTGGTCGGACCGAAAAACCGGATCAGACCGGTTTTTGTTTTTTCTTATTTTATTTTAATGAGTAAAAACGAGATGTTGAACTATAAATTAGTATGTTGGATATACAAATATAGTTAAATGTTATATATAACTATAAGATACATATGTAAATCGTATATAAATTATTTATATTTAATTACATATATAAATACAGTTAAATCTGGTCCAACCACCAAACCAGTAAGACGTGCGATTCGGCGTCCGATTGGTTTCTGAAAATATTGGTTTTAACATTATTTTAATATACTTGGGGAAATTTCGAATGGTGACACATAAACTGGTTAAAAGGTTTTTGTTAGGTGTATGTTTATAAAGAATATGAACCAGGTAGCAAGAATTAGAGTTAAGTATTTATAGAATTTCATCAAAAGATTAGGTTGAGTTTGTTTAGCGGCTCAACTAAATTGAGGGCCCCAAATGAAGTAAAAGTACGTGACTTTTATTCAAAACCAGTTTCATCAAACATTAAAAAACAACATAGGAGCTTCAATTGTTTAATCAGACTTATATGTTAGGGATAACTTTATACACGAAACTTATTATATATATATATAATATATATATATATATATATATATATATATATATATATGTATAATTGTTAAAAACCAGTTATTATATAACTAGCATAGCTTCTTAGAGTCCTCTTTTTAGTGTCAATCTTGTGAGCTTGTAATACTTGAATTTGTATCATGAATGTGAGATAAGTTTCAACATTAAATAATCATGCTAAATGTTTAAAGTTTCAAATAATAAGAATATCACATACATTCTTTTACCTTATTAACAAGATGATGGCATAGAAATAAAAATATCAATAGCAACAAAAACATAAAATAAATATGCCTATGTGCACGAAAATACGTTAAAAAAACAAGAGTAGCATAAATAAAAAAATAGAATTGCTTTACCTCTGACTTCAGGTACTCTTTAACTTTTCTCCTTGATAAGACTATGACATATTTTTTTAGAGTAAATTACACTAATCGTCCTTAAGTTTGATCAAATTTAATCTCTCATCCTTTATATTGGAAAATTATAGGTTAGTTTTAAAGTTTAAAAAAACATAACATGTTTCGTCTTCGAGTCAAACGGTCATTAATTAATTATGTTAGGTAGCTGTAAAATAATTATTTTGCTCTTCTTCTTTCTCATTCAACATCATCTCAACTACCACCACCACTCCTTGGCACCACCTCCACCACCACACACCATCATCTCCACCACCACATGACACACCCCATCTCTACCATTGCTAAATTTGGCCCTTCTTCCTCATTCTAAATTTGGCCTGATAAGTAACCTAATTAACCAAACTCAATAAGTAACCTAATTAAATGAACCCAGCTACCGAATGATCTTCCAAATAAATTATATAAACCAAATCAAGCGAACTACCTAATTTAAATAATAAGTAATAATTAATAAATTATCAATTATCAATTATCAATTATCAATAATCAATAATAAATAATAAATAGAGTAATTACCATTTGCATGCCTTACATTTACACATGTTAAAGACTTGCATCCTTGCATTTTCAAAACCACCATTTACTCTCTAACGCCACTAAATTGTTATGTTAACTTTATATAAAATGACAAAAATACCTTTAACTCATATCTACCACAATTATTAAATAAATAAGAACCTGCAAGCCACCCCCACCCATGTTTTCTCTTTGTCACACAACGACCACCTCCACCTCCACCTCCATGACCACAACCATCACCCCATCACCACCACCATCACTCACCATCTAACAACCTACCACCATCGCTATTCACCACTATCCTTTTTGTCACACCCCAACCATGACGACGGAAACGTCGAAGTGTGAGGGTTAAGATTGTTCACAGCCACATAACGCTATGTTAAAGTATAAATGCCATTAATCAATTATTTTCAAACATCACATACATCCACGTCTTACAAGAAAATAAATAAACAAAAATAGGAATCCAAATGTTCATTTAAGTCTAGGTCCATATCCTAAACTTAAGCGTTTCTTCAGTCATCATTAAACTTGCACATTACCTGAAACATGTTGAAAATAAAGTCAACTGGCAAGTTGGTGAGTTCTCATGGTTTTAAAATACAATAAGTATATATCATGAGAAAGAAAAGTGGCAATTCTAGTCAATGGTCATAAGATAGTAAGTATATAGAACATGCATAGTTACAATCAAACCTTGACTGAATAATATGAATAAGCACGATTAGCTAAGTGTATTTGGTTCCCTAGTGCACAAGCATACGGCTCCTAGGAGCCGGCAATCCCTCGGCTTTAGCACCAAATAGGCTTGTCAGGCCCAAAGATCTAAGACTTCGCCAGGCTAGTTATAGTTAATGATTGCACACATATGTCACATCTCATATACAACTTAGCATATACAAATAACCACGACTATGTAAAGAATTACACGTGCATAATAAGTACCAAAACGTGTATGAGTATGTTTGTATAACCAACATGTTTCACCCCGAAAGGTGTACAATAAATGTAAAATGGGGCATAAGAACTCACATGATAATAAGAAGGCTTGAAAGTGAAATATGAATAACCACGAATAAGGTTTCCAACACAATATCACAAGGCACCTAAATAAGAATAAGGTAACGCGTTATAATCGGTTTGATGATTAATTATTTTGTTTTAAGGTTCTAAATTATGGATTGAATAGAGGTTGACATCTATTTATTTCGTGTTATTAATGTGAATCGGGTTAATGGAACAAAATGATAATTAGATTTATTGCGCGAAAGAGAAAGGCTAATATAAA